>JAJOZX010002446.1:0-17500 GCA_023014485.1 Bathynomus jamesi
CCAATTTATAATTACATACTCTAAATCTTCCTTACCTGGTTGTGTAATATTGTTAAAAGTGTTGATAGCCTTAGTAACAGCGCCCAACTTTCCCCTCTTTTTCTTTTTTAATTGTTTCAATTCCTCACTGTCCATGTTTAAGTCAAAATTGTTTAACTGGGGATCGTAATGAAATATAGGGCAAGAAGAAATTATCAGAGATGAGAGATCAAATAAATTGAGTAATCAGACAAAACAGTCAAGTTTTAAATTTAGTTAAATCCCCCCAAGTATTTATGTGCCACTCAGTTCTAAGCTTATAAGAGAATGGGACTCCGTAAATGTAAATGTTTCCTAGTTAGGCCCTAGGTTGTAGACCTAATTAGGCAAGTTTGTTACTTTAGGCTTGATTAAGTTAGGTTTAAGCTAGAACATTTAGCCTAATTCTGCAATTTTTGTTAAGTAAGGTTAAGCCTAAAGTATGTAAATTCCCCACACACGGGCTACCAATGTGAAAAATGCTCTGTATGAATTGGTCCCCAATTAACCCACCCCTAATATCTCCAGTCTAACTATAGAGTAGATTAAGCCTAGCCTTGTAGGGGTCAGCCTAGAGATTCCGGAAATGGTCCAGAGCGGGCAGAGTAATTTGAGGTCCACAGTAGGATTCCTCACCAAATTAGGTTAGGGTAATTTATCTTCACCTTTGTTAAGCTATGAGTTGATGGTAGGTCTTAGACCACAATGTAGGCCAAATTTGTCTGACGCAGCTTAATTTATGTCCCTTAATTAACTGGGCTAAAAAACACAACTGATCACTTACCGAGTGTTATTAGGCAGTCTCGCTTCTCTTTTCTCAATTGTTGAGAGCGTACTGGCTGGTGGAGATCTTTTTCTGTTGTTTAGCCTCTTCCTTCTCTCCGTTCCGTCTTGTTCTCTCGTTGGCTCTTTTCATTCTCTCCTCTCCTTTTTCTCGCGGCTTTTTCCACCAGCGTCCTCTTGGTTTTTTTCAGTTGGTTGATCGGTAATGTATATGTATTACCGAGCACGCTCTATCACACAGTATATAAATACTAATGTGGAGAATAACTCTGGTGAGCAACCAATTGTTTCATCCACCCAGTTATTGACATAAAAGGAATTTAATAATTGTTAGATTAACTACCTACCTACTCAGTGGACCATTTTCGTTACCGCCCAACTACCCAGACGTATCAGTTTTCCATAAAGGTATATAAAAAATCATGAGGATGGGTTAAGCTGGGATGCTGTGGCTGGGAAGTTTGTCAGTAAGAATTCAATAAACTTTTGGCGAGAATTAAAAGAATTAAATATTAATACAGTGTCTCCCCCTACTATCCTTCGTATCAAAATGTAATATATTACTGACATGTGTGTATATATATATATATATATATATATATATATATATATATATATACACACACACACACACACACACACACAGGAGTGCAGATAGGCATAAGCAAAACAGCATGTGCTTGCACAGTGAATTGAAAATTCATGATATTTTATATAAAGTTCTCAAGAAATCATTCATCATTATAATAGTCTATTATAATTATATGATGGAAAAGATTAATATTAATTATTACAAGTTGCAAAATACACTACTTTGTCCCAATATTATGTGTTTCTATCCTGTGCTTTGAATAAAAGTGGATTCTTCATCTCAGATGATTGTGTAACTATTGACATCTGCCATAAATTCCTAATTTTTATTGCATCAGAGAGAATTTACAGGAATCTGTATTTAATTTTTTCCTTCAACAGTGTAGGATTGGGGATAGGCTGTTTCCACATTTTCCCACAGCTTCGTGCTTCACACCTCAGTGGTTACACATTAAAAAGCGCTAGCTACCCCCGGATATATATATATATATATATATACACACATTTTAACTGCAAACAACACACAGTATAATTAATGTAAAGAACGACGCTTGTATAGCAGAACGTTCCGCACAAGAAGAGGGAGAACAAACAAATGAAAAATGAGGTAACCACCCGGGAATCGAACCCGGGATCTTCCGATTGCCAGTCAGATATGCTAACCACTACACCATGGGCCTCGATTAATCAGAAGTCGTAATTCTCCTACATACGAGCAGAAACCAATGCCCTGAGGGGGCACCTCCTGCATGCCGCACATATATACATTTTAACTGCAAACAACACACAGTATAATTAATGTAAAGAACGACGCTTGTATAGAAGAACGTTCCGCACGACTTCTAATTAGTATATATATATATATATATATATATATATATATAATATATATAATAGAGAGAGGGGATGGTTATTATTACCTCGCTTATTTACATGTGTTGATTCACGAAATGTATTGCCTAATATCAGTTTTTAAATTTTTTTAACGCATGCGAATTTGTAACGAAATTTGATGTGTAATAAAATTAATAGTCCACAAACCAGAAGATGTCATGTGAATGTGATGGTATATAGCGTTGTAAATAAAAGAAAGCTATATATTTAAAAGTAAATAAACAATTAAGCATGTCTCAGCTCAGTTGAAAATATGTCAGTTCCCCTTAAAAAAGCGAGAAATTAATTTAATTAATTAAAATAATAAACGTTCATTTCATTTTTCATAATACAGATATTAAACAAAGAGTTTGTTTTCGATATAAAATATGTTCAGTCTGATTTTAATTTTTCTGATGCTCACAATTTGTTGATATGTGAAAGTGAGTATATTAATAATAATATGCTTTGAGAATACAATAGAAGTTATTGAATGTGTTGATGTCAATGCATACTCTCGTTAGGCCTATTAAGTCCTTTTCAGATATTCATTTTAAGTTTTCAATTCTATTGTCTGGGGGCAGCGTTGCCATCCAAAAATAATGAAAATCTGAAGATTGGTGTCAAAATATCTGTAGAAATCTGTAGTTTCAATAAAAATATCTGTAGACAAAATCTGTAAACTACCATTTGATTTTAAAGTTTATTTTTGTAAGTAACATATACAATAATATTCATAATTCCAAACAGAAATACAAAAATGGTCAATTAAACAAAATTTAGTGAATGAAAGGTAGATAAACTGAATATTTTAAACAAGAATACTATTCAAGCTACGTCTATAGGCCAATTTAAGAATGATTTAGACAAAAAGCAGCAAACAGAAAGAACAAGTATACAGCAACAAAATAAGGATGCATATATACAAAATGGAAAAAGGAATTCAATAAAATACATAATTTTGTGCTGTACTGGAATTATGGAATGAACATTATCAATAACAACAACAGGGCTATTTATCTGTACTGTAGATTCCACCCTTTACTTTCTTTAGCAGTGTGTTTTGTTGATGACTTAGTAAGAACCGACGCACAGTCAGCTGAGTGTGGCGTGTTTATGTTATGTTGCCACGCTCTACTGACAGGTGGCGCACGAAAATAATTTGTTGGTTCTCATGGAGAAACTCAGTAATATTACTGTAATATCCAGTGTAGTCCGTAGTGGTTAGTAAAAAAAACCTCAATCTTAGAAATCGGCAAATTTTGCCCATTTTGAAGGAAAATCTGAAAAGAAGCATAAAAAAAAATCATAAATTTTAGAAATCTGTAGATTTCGCCAATTTTGGGGGAAAAATCTGTCTGAAAATCTGAAACAAAGCATAAAATCTGTAGATGCACAGATAAATCTGTAGAAAAGGCAACACTGTCTGGGGGTACTTGCCTGAACTGAAAGTACTCGTTTGTTTGTTTTCGTTTGTTTATTTTTGCCTGTTTTTGTTTGTCTCATGAAAGAACCCCACAGAACAGGTGGATTTTTTTTTTCCTCGAGAAAGAAGGTTATGATGATTAAGGAAGGTAAAGACGGGTTTTTTTTTTTTTTTTTTAAGAACCATGAAAGACACCTCATAAAGGAGGAACCGTCATGAAGGACGGTGAAGGACCCTCATGAAGGTCGGTGACGGGGGGTAAATTTTCAAATTGATCCAATTGTGTCTCCCTCTTTGCGAGTATATTACTAGGTTACCTTCTTCTTAGGTTTCTCTCTTTGGTAAAGGTTTACCTAGGTTACCCCTTTTGGGGAGAAGTCATCCTCCTTCTCCCCCCCAAAGTCCCTCCCCTGTTCATGCAACTTGGGGGTTAACCCCCACACCCCTTGTTCCGTAACCCCCTACCCCTTCCCCCCTTTCCTCCTATCCCCCTTTGCAACAGTGATCGACATTGCACTGCAATTTACACGCTCCCATTTTGTGGGCATTCTACTGAAGACCATTACAGTGGGTTATTTGTTTACTTCACACTAATGAGCTTCCCTTGAGAAAATACTTGGAAGTTCTTGATGGGCAAACGACAGGACCTATAAGTTCACAGAGCAACATCAGCAAGGATCTGAACTTAGATCCAATAAACAGACCAATTGCAAAATTTCCACCTCGCGCTGGAAAAGTGATGGACTTACCAGAAGAAGTGCTAGCAGATCTCAGCAGTGACCAGCAATACCTCCATAAGGCGTGTTTGTCAATTCAAAACGTTCATGATAGAGTCCAGCTATCAAATTGTTAGAAACTGCTCAACCTGGGTCTCTCAGTAAGGCACGGTGGCTGAAAAAACCAAATCGTCTCTTACGTTGTTACATGTCACATGAAAAACCATCAGAGACACTTCAAAGGATTGTTCATTTTATATTGAACTTCTATGCTCCTGCATGGTTTTATATCGAAGCAAACTGGTCTTGCCAGGATGGGGCCAAAAACTTTTTCTTCATGATTTAGCTCTGTCAAAAACTATATACAATCGACAAAGACATTATTCGTCCTGTGTTACAAAACAACTGTTATTTTTGTCATCCTGAAAATTTCCTTTTATCTGCTATCGCTGACAAGAATAAGAATATTCGAAAGCTAGCAGTCGAAAAAGTGCTACAAGCGAAAAGGAGTGTTATACCGAGTGAAATTCGAATGTTTGACAAGAAATCCATCAGGCTCAACTTCTCAGCTTCGACCTACATGAATATGATTGATTGGAACGAAATGGATACTACTGTTCCTTCCTTACTATCTGATGTTATAAGTAGCACTGATGACTGCCAAAAACCCATAATTCTTGACACATACCCGTGTCATTCCCAGGCAGTTGAAAGAAATGTGTGTGAAGGAAATCTCCTCTGCAAGTGAAAAAGTCTACGGACATGACGCCCACCATGGAATGGATATTCTCAGCAAGAAATCTCGGTTTGAGAATCCAGAAAGGGAAACAAAGTCAGATTTTAAGTGAATCAACAAGAGGATAGCAGTTACACTTCATATAATTTAGTGATGAACACATGTTTTAGTTTATAAAAGGAAATATTGTTATAATTTTTTACCAAACTAAATTTGCTTCAAAATTTTGGCTTTTCTTCAAAATTGAGGTCAAAGTTGCGAAAATGCACATATTCATAGGCTACAAAAGTTGATGTTTTTATGATGGGTGAGTACTAGAGCACATTTTCAGCTATGTTTCATATTTGAGTTCGATATATTTTCGCCCCGCCCTATTGTGTAATGTCTATTTTTGGTTCAAATTCACTAGTATATATAAAAAGTTGTATTGTAGTTGCTGTTCATATAGACTTGGAGTAATCATAATGGAACCTTATCTGTAATAATAATTGTGACGGTCGAACTGCCTGCGAACTTTCCTTCTTTGTTTCTTATGGCCGGCAAAACCACAGGCCAGATTTCGATGAGACTTGGGGAATAGGGGAAACTGAGGGCAGGGAAGAACATAGGCAATGTGCCGTCGGCCTCCGAAGCCATCTGAGGCCGCTGGAGGCCTCTGTATTCCGGATTGGTTGAAAGATAGTGACATCATAGACACGTCATAAAAGATAGACATAAAATGGGCGGAGCTCTAGCATATATATATATATATATATTCGGCCTTCGAGGTCATATATATATATATATATATATATATATATAGGCTATATGGCGTCGAAACCTATGGTAAAATTATTGAATGCCCGGTTAGGTCAACTGAACGCCCTTGGCAAGTGGTTAGGTTAAGTCGTGATATTTCGTTAAAACTAACGAAAATATCACGACTTAACATAACCAATCGTGAAGGGCGTACAATTAACCTAACCGGGCATTCAATTACTCTAATCGGGCATTCAGTTGACCTAACCGGGAATTCAATTAAACTAACCGGGCATTCAGTTGACCTAAGTGGGTATTCAATTAACCTAACCGGGCATATATATATATATATATATATATATATATATATATATATATATATAGTGTTCAACATCCACCCGGGCAACGCCGGGTCGCTCCTCTAGTTACTGTATAAGACTAGTAAACTACATGGAGTTCAACGCTATTCACGATCATATTAATTGTTTATCTTTATGAACACAGACATTACATTATAATTACCTGTATGTCAATGACTGCACATTCAGTTGTCCTTTAGATATACTGTACAGTATATGTCTGTTTTATATGTTGTTGGACTCGGTTGTTCTCCCTCCACCTTTCTCCCAGATGGGGTGCGTTGACTATCACTGCTGTGTTGCCACATGTACGGAGTCGTCTGTGAGGCGAGGAACATTACATATGCGGGCAACTGTACATTTCCCTGCAATAGTTGCACTCTACCCAGTAAAGCCCAATAAAGCCTAAAGCTTAAGGGTCAAATAAATAAAAATAAATAATCGAGCTTCACAGTTATTCATGTCATTGTAAAAATTGTAAATTGTAAAAAGACTACTGTATTTATTTTATTATTAATAAAGGTTATTCAATTATTCAATTACCCTTGTATAGCCCTCTCCGAGATGTGGAAACAACGCATGAGAAAGGGGAGGGGGAAAAGGGGTAGCATCCGGTCAGAGTGAATGGTGGATATCGTGTGAGTGTGTATGTGTGTGTGCGTGCGTAAATACTCCCACACTTTATTTTTTATCCTTGAAACACTGCTCTATATACCGCTATCACATATACTTTCCATCAGTTTCCAATGCAACGTATAAAATAGATAATATTCTTAAAGAGAGAAAAGAGTAATATGATTAACGATTGTTATGCAATGTATGTAATAGTAATATTGTTGCAATCGACTATAATTTATATAGAAAAAGAAAGGGACACTACTTGCATTAGAAAAAAAATCACGATTATCTCAGTTATTATGGTATACCTAAATATAAGAAATGGGTTAAAGTAGGGTAAAAGGGAAACGACTTACTGTACAGCTCGTATATGGTAGTGACGTAACTTTGACGGCCCAACCCGGACAATACGAGGTATGCTCGCCAACACATATATGAAGTCGAAAGGAGTGGACACGTGACCTGCAACGTGTGGGTGTGGGTGCACCTGTACGGCATTGGAGAGCTGGCAGAAATTAATTGGAGATTTATAGCCGACCAGTATTTAAAGATACTGGAGGAGGTGATGCTGCCAACCGTAAGGACATAAGCTTTGCCCCATCCTGAGCGGATTATATTTATGCAGGTAAGTAATACAACTAAATTATTTTCATTACACAAAATATGCTTTCAAGAAAATTACTTAATTAAAGTTCAAGCAGTGTATATTTTAAGGTAATATGATTAAAGGAGAACATTAATAAATGTAGTTTTAAATGTAATTTAAATGTATCTTTATTTTTATTTATTTATTTATTTTTGCGTCCTCTTAAAGCAACTTCCAAAAAGTATGGGTGAAATGTGATCTCTCAAGTTTTGCTAATTTCTATTTACAGGATAACTGCCCTGTTCATACTGCCAGGATGATCAGACGGTGTTTTCAGGAACAACGAGATGTCGAGCTGCTGAAGTGGCCAACCAAGGGGTGTGACCATTGAAAATGAGTGGACAAATGTGGTTAACGCTTGGGAACCTGGGCACGACCGGACATCTCGGCACCCGCTGGAACACACTATGGCAGAGTGGGAACTTTTCCTCACGAACCCACAATTCATCTGCAATCACGTGGCATCTGTTCGAAATAGGCTACGAGAGGTCATTAAGAATAATGGAGGATGGACCAAGTATTGAGTAATTATGTATAATAATGTTATGGTTGTGATGTAGTTAATATATATTTATTTACGTGAACATTTGTTAGTTCTTTATAATTTGAACATTACAGTATGTTTTGTATGTTCTTAAGAAAATTCCTAAAATTATTTGATCCATATTTATTTTTATAAAAATTGAACTATGTTATCATTACCTCTGCATGGATAGACCTTTTTCTGGATAATCATTTGTTGATGATGCATGGACTTTAAATAGAAATGTTATTGCCTGGAGGAAAAGTCGATACTACAACTTATCTTACACTTTAACTATGACATGGCCATTGGCCACATCAAAATCCTATGATTGAAAGTTTCTAAAGTATCCCACGTTTGTAAAATAACCTAACTACCCTATTCTCTAAATTTAGGAATAATGCCTGAATAAAATACATAGTCGTTCTAGCATTACCACCAAAACTACAGTGAACAATATATTTATTTTGTCATTGGTCTTCAAAAAATAAAACTATTACTATGACGACACCTGAGAAGGGGAGGAGGAGAGGAAGGGAGTGAGGGTGGGAGAGAAAGAGGGACTGTGTTGCCTCTACATCTCGGAGAGGGCTATACAGGGGTGGAGCGCGACTATTGCAGGGGACTGTGCGTTTACGCTCAAAATTAATAATAGAACTAAGTTTACGACGTACACCGCGTATACCGTCGAATACACTACGGGTTACAGAGAGGAAGTTTCAGATGGGAGCGTCGCTATTCAACTACTGATTCTCACTCAGCTTATATTTCTGCCCAGAATCGTGCAAAACATGTTCTTCAACTCGCCAAAAATTCCTTTATCAGAAAAAATGTGAAAACGTATCTAATTCTAATTCTTCTTGCTTTTTATGGCAACTAGCCAAGAACCTCTCCAATAACTTTACTTCTTCTTCTTCTTTCTCTCCTTTTGTCCATTCTGACGGCTCAGTTATCGTCTCTTCTCCTCATAAAGCTGAACCCTTTGTTCAAACTTTCGCCTCTAACTCAACCCTGGACGATTCCGGTGCTGATTCCTCCATTTCCTCCTCCCCCTGACATAATTATGTCTGAAATTAGAATCTCTTCCAAAGATGTTTATTCTGCCCTCTCTAGGCTCAACTTTAGGAAGGCGTACAGTCCTGATAGTGTCCCTCCTGTGGTTCTTAAGAACTGTGCTTCTCTGCTCACACCCTACCTAAAGGCAAACTCTTTCGTCTTTGTGTTTCATTAGGTACTTTTCTTTCCTGCTGGAAGTTCGCTTTCTTTCAGCCTGTTCCAAAGAAGGTTGACCGCTCTCAACCCTCCAAATCTCGTCCAATTGCTTTGATTTCTTGCCTTTTTAAAGTTTTTGAATCTATCATTATTAACAAGATTCTTAAACATCTTATTTCAGATGTTCAGTATGGGTTCCGCAAGGGACGCTCTATTGGCGATCTTCTTAAATCTCTCTCTGACTCTTGGTCATCCTCTTTTGGGGATTCCGGTGAAACCTTTGCTATTGCGCTCAGGGCCGTGTTAAGACCTTCGTAGGCCCAAGGCACACTTGCATTCGTGCCTCCTACCCCACTATGGCCCCACATCATTCAGCTGGTGAAGTGTCGTTCTAAATTTTAGAAAAACGCTAAAACTAAATTCTTCTTAATTGTCAATGAATTATTTCCAGTTTACTGAAGACTGTTAATTTTGTTCAGAATATAAAACATTTAAGTTATCATTTTTCATTTAGCTTATTGATAGTTGAGACATATTAAGTTTTGTAGAGATAATTAATTAAAAAGCTATTAATTTTGATTTTGCTGTTTCCTTTTCCTATTTTCGGGTCAATAATTTTTTTAGGTCCCAAAATTTTTAGTAGGCCCTGAAATTTTCGTAGGCCCTAGGTACTTTGCCTATTGTGCCTAATGGGTAAAACGGCCCTAATTGCGCTAGATATATCAAAAGCTTTTGATAGAGTCTGGCACAACTCGTTAATTTCGAAACTGCCCTTCTTCGGTTTTTGTCCTTCTATCTGTGCCTATAGCTGCGGTTGTTGATGGTCACTATTATTCTCCTAAAGGCATTAATAGTGATGTTCCTCAGGGTTCTGTCCTGTCCAGTGGCGGCTCGTGACTTTCAGTTATGGGGGTGCTGCCTCAGAAACTGCGAACAATTGTGTCGATTATATATATATATGAGAGAGAGAGAAAGTCGAATAGATAAATAGATAACTACTCACTACTCAGTCATAAAAATAAGTAAAATAGTATCATAAAATCAATTATAGGGTACTTACGCTTAACGGGTAATTTCGAATTTGCCAAAAATTTTATTTATAAACAAATTCCATTCTTCTGTTTTTATTCCGAGCGAAAAAATATTCTAAGAAATGAAAGCTATATATTGTAAATAATCCAATTATTATATAATTAACTTCAATCTCACGACAAAAAATAAATGATAACGAATCATTGATAAATGCAATTCGGAAATTAAATTTCGAATTAGCAAACGATACAGCAACACAACTACCACGTCAAACAAACAAATCGGCAATGCTCTGTCCACAGTGCTTTGGATCCTCTTAAACCCGCGATTCTGACTCGCTCTTCGTACGTCCGCCACCGAGGTTTCAAGCGTTTCGAACAAAATCTGGAACTGTTAAGTACGCAGTTCCACGGGAAGGCTGAAGCTACTTTCGTGATTCATTCGTTCGGCATTGAAATAGTTTAAGGAAAAAAGGATATAATCTGATTTAAAAACTCAAAGTTCATTGAAAAAAAACAATCAGAGAGGCTACTTTAAATATTTAAATATAAAGATCATAAGATCATGGGGGTGCTGCAGTTCCGCAGTGCCTACCGACGAGCCGCCCCTGGTCCTGTCCCTCACTCTTTTCCTTTTATTTATCAATAATCTATTAAGTCGCACTTCCTGAACTATCCACTCCTATGCCGAGGATTTCATCCTTCATTTCTCCACCCGCTTCACAAAGCGTCCCTTTCAACTGTCTCTATATGCTTCGCGTGAGACGGCTATGGTGCACCTAACTTCTGATCTTACTAATATCTCTGACTGGGGAAAAGAAAACCTCACACTCAGTGCTTCCTCTTCTCTTAACATTCTTGACATTTCTTTTTCTCGTAATCTTTCCTGAAAAGATCACATATACACTCTTTCAAAAACAGCTTCTTAGAGGTGTTGTGTACCGGCTTTGTATTTTTTCACCCCCACTCAGTTGCTGTCTCTGTACAGGGGTCTTGTCCGTACCTGTATGGAGTACGCTTCTCGTGTGTAGGGTGGCTCAACCCACACAGCCGTACTTCACCGGGTGGAATCAAAGGCTTTTCGTCTCATCAATTCCCCGCCTCTTACTGGCTGTATGTAATCCCTCTTTCTTCGCCGCAATGTTGCTTTACTCTCCCTTTACTATCGCTATTATAACGGACACTGCTCTTCTGAACTCTCTAACTGCATGCCTCCTTCTTTAAGCAGAGATGCAGTACCATTCTCACTCCTCTTCTGTCGAACTTTCTAACGCAAGAGTTAATCGATATTCTCAATTTTTACATCTACTCAACCGATCAACTTTGAAACAACTACCATCAGGCCATCTTTTCCTCAGTTTACGACCTCTAATCTTTCAAACGCAGTGTCCAGGCATCTCGAAAACTTTTGACCTTGATTTCGCTCTCCTCTTCTTCTATGAGGGAGGAGAGTGTTTGCAGACACTTGCCCTTGGTCCCTCTTTCCTGCATGAAAAAAAAGCTGCATGCTCTCTAACTGGTAAGCGGTACGACTTTGTTAAAAACAGATTAGCTATAAGAATTTCCAACATGCTGATCGAAACGCAAGTTAAGATTTCACCTTGAAGAACTGACATATGATGCATTATTACATTGCGCACAATTATATAAATAAATAAGTGATGATCGCATGCTGGACGGTAGTCTCGATCTCTTTGAAGCCAAAAAGACAACCAAGTGTAACTTTATAAAGAATAATTTTTAAATCTATTTGAGGATAAAACCTTACGTAGTTTTTCTGATTGGGGACGAAAAAATATAGGATCTTGTTTTAGAATTTTGTTATAGAAAAATCTTCCGTTGATGATTGAACAACTTTTAAGTTTGGACCGTTAGAAATTATAGTTCTATCCGTCCCTAAGGCTATATATATCTTCTTTTCCTGAGAAGTGTTGGGCATTCTTTCATGGTTGTAATAAAACGTTTTTCAACAAGTGCCATTTAAAGAATAGTTCAAACAGATCTCATAAATTATTAGGGTGGTCCAAAATTTGGGCTAAAATTCCAAATTGTTGGAAATGTTCTCCACATGGCTGCTCTTATTCTTTTAGATGTGAAGTGATTTTGTGCAAAATATCTGTCGATTCAGTACATAATAAGAAGTCGCTATGATTTTCACATTTTCAATTAAGTAATTAGGTAATCATTTTCTACCCGCTTCATCTTTAGAGGACGCGGCAGTCACGCCACATTGACTCCGCCCACCTTTCAGAGGATGATACAATTGTTCGATTTCTTGTATAATGCTGTTTGTGAATCACACACATCATTTACTCGTGCATCATTTCAAGTTTAAACTTGTTGGAGGACGGTTTTAAGTTCGTTCAAACTTCAAGAGCTTAGGAATAGTATCTCATGTAAATATTAATTAATTCATATATATTAATTATGAATTCATATATATAATTATTAATTCATATATATTAATTATGAATTCATATACATAATTATTAATTCATATATATTAATTATGAATTCATATATATAATTATTAATTCATATATATTAATTATGAATTCATATATATAATTATTAATTCATATATATTAATTATGAATTCATATATATAATTATTAATTCATATATAATATGTATTAAATCATATGTATTATATTTATTCAGTATAAATATGTTGAAAAGTGTTTTCCACAAGGAAATAAATTTATGTTAAAATTTAAAGATATTCTGTTTGTACAAATTAAAATATTTAATCCTTTAAAATATATTATTCTGGTTCATATAAATTAAAATGTGAGTCCGTTAAATTCTTAATGTTTGTGTAGATTTGCCTCGACGCCCCAGCGGAAAGTTTTGGTTCCTGTCTATCTAAGCCTAACGAAAAAAGGATTGCCACGTCTAATCTTAAACAGAGACCCCCAAATTGTAAATGTTCTTTTCAATTATTATAAATCACATAAAAGAGTTAAGTGTAAAATTAAAATTGTATAAATTCTTTTGTTAATATCATTATTAGAGTAGGATTTTGCAAGTTTAATAGTCTTCTGTAACACGTGGCAACCATGGGTGTTGATCCAGGACAAAGGGAGCCCCTTGAGGAAGGCAACATGCCTTGTCAGTCTAACGCTCGCCTCAGCTTCCGACAGAGGGAGTAGAGTGTTCCGCCCGTGGGCCAGCCGGGCTGGGGCTTGACCCCTCAGCCTATTTAAATGTAATCAGTTGTTGTAACTCTCTATCAAGTGTTGTGTAAAGGATTTCACTTCTAATATTCTGTGTCAAATAAATAGGCTGACCATACGTACCGTTTTGAACGGGACAGTACCGTTTTTTTTATGGGTTCTGTATGGGTTCTGTCACTGAAGAATAATTGTAAGCTCAATATGTTTATGTACTTACTTTTTCATGAATACAGAATATTACATAACCCCCCGTCCCTTTTTTGCCATCCCAATGTCCCGTTTTTGTCTCAAGGAAATATGGTCAGCCTACAAATAAAGAAAGACAAAATTGTGATACGTCATTTTATAGCCTTCCAAGAAGAAACATTCCCGTCTCTCAACGGGCCGAGAGAGAGAGGGTACGCCACTGAGCGCAGTCAGATAAAGTAAAGTTGAAAAGAAGAACCGTGGACGTCAGTCAGATAAATTAAACGGTGTAAACTTCCTTGTTGTTGCGAGGAAGTGACATACTGAGAATACCTTTAAAGGATAATGTCATATCCTACATTGGCGACCGATGCCAAGATTAGAAGAAAACAGCATCCCATTTTCCACCCCCCTCAACGGACGGAGGGAGGGGACGAGAAACGTTCCTGCAAGACGAGGAGCCAGGATTTGAAAACCTTTTCTTCGGGCAGAACCCCGCTACAAGGACGTCAACACTTGTTTAGAAGAGACGACAACACTTGTTTAGCAGAGAGGACCGTACGAAAATCGGACGTCATTTGCGACGCATAGCATTGGCTTAAATTTCTTCAACGAAGAGTAGAAGAATTTTCGAAATTTGGAGAAGATTTTCAAAGACTTTGATCGTCAACGAAAAACGGACGAATCGCATTGGAATTAGTTACGAAAATTGAACGTCATATGCGACGCATAGCATTGACGTAAATTTCTACAACGAAGAGTGGAAGAAAGTATTGAAATTGAGGACTCAGAAACGAAAACAAACGTCTTCAAAACTCTGCCCAACGGAATAGTCGGCATTGAAGAGGAAAGAAAAACGAAAACAAAGGCTCTTACAAGACGGAATAAAAGGAAATAGAGAAATCTCGGTCACTGGAGTAAAAGTGTTTTTTGCAAGTAAGATTAACACTAGTATCAATAAATAAATAAATACGTGAAAAAAAAAGAGTTTAACGTATTGGTTTGAAAAGAATTTTTTCATTTTATTCTTTGTTGTTTACGAAGATTTGTGTTTTCGCATGCAGTATTTTTCATATATAGTATATATAAATATATAAGTAAATTACAGTATGTTTATTGGTTGTAAACAGTTCACTGTTCGTTTGAGTTAAAAACGATTTTTGTTCTTGCAGTATTCTAGGTATATATATATATATATATATATATATATATATATATATATATATATATACACACACACATATATATATATATATATATTATATACACCACACACACATATATATATATATATATATATATATATATATATGGTGCTCTTCCAATATGTGCTCTACCGCGAAACTGTGATCTACCATATTCCAACTAATATTCCATATTCCAGGCTAACTAACGAAAATATCACGACGTAACCTAACCAATCGTCAAGGGCGTATAGTTGACCTAACGATTGGTTAGGTTAAGTCATGATATTTTCGTTAGTTAACCTTATAAGGCTAGTTTCACGGTAGAGCACGTATTGCAATATGGTAGATCACAGTTTCGCGGTAGAGCACATATTGGAAGAGCACCATATATATGTATATATATATACATATACCTAGAATATTGCAAGGAAAAAATATATATATGTGTATATATATATAAATATATATATATAAAATGAATAAAACCACGAAGGAAAGGAAACACGGAAAGGTGCTCAAGCGCTTTCGTCTAATGACATCCTCAGGAACACTGAAGTACATAGAAGGTTACAGCCTATATATACTGTAGGTTACAAAAGAAAAAAAATACACATATATATATATATTATATATATATACACACACACATACATACATACATACATATACAATAAACGGAGAAATGACATTAAAAAAAAAAATATTAAAGGATTGTGGGATGGGCATACAACTTTGTAAGGAAACACTATCGATTTTTAGCACAAGATCAAACTGCCGATTTTTAGCACAAGATTATACAAATTTATACTGGAAATCTGCCCGGGTTTTATCACTCTACCCATCTTGTATATAAAAATAAATTGAAAAATAAAAGTTATTAAGGTGGCATACAAGTTTACCAAAGATTTAGCGTTCTACCCTTCTTATCTAAATTTTTTCTGAAGGAATTCAAAACAACAGGATCGAGTTGAAAAAGACCTTTGCTTATGTTGAAGTTATTTGAAAGTTGGATAATGGCAGACTCAAGAATATTTCTATTAACAATGTTGCCAGAGTGAAATAAAACTGAAGCATTATTCCAAACAATACAGTGGGATAACTCTGACAAATGGACAAAAAGAGCATTGGACGACTGTCCTGTTCTAACGGAATATTGATGCTGTTTTATACGTGTGTGCAAATCCTTTCCCGTCTGACCTATGTAAAAGGAATCACATTGTTTACAACCAATTTTATAGATAATGCCTGAATTATTGGTAGGGCTATTTTTTACTACGATATTTTTCACAATATTGTTATATGAAAATACATTAATATCCCAAAGTTTAAGTACATTAGCAATGCCTAAAAAGCCCGGGAAAAATGGAAGTACTAAAATATTTTTTGACAAAGTACGAGTGTTATTATTGCCCCGATTGAAAGTTCGTTTTGCCTTGTTGAGACAAGATTCCATAAACAACGCAGATGGATAACACAGATCACTTCCAATACCGTTGATTTTTTCTAATTCGGCATCGATGTATTCCGGACTGGCGATCCTAAGGGCGCGGAGAAACATATATATATATATATATATATATATATATATATTATATATAAATATATATATATAAATGTGTGTATGTATATATATAAAGGTGTATATATATATAAATATATGTATATATATATATATATATATATATATATATATATATATAAATATATATATATAAATATATATATATATATATATAATTATATATATATATATATATATATATATATAAATATATATATAAATATAATATATATATATGTTAACCCCTCCGTCTATGGCCCTGAGTCGGTTCGGAATCGACGGGGGTTCTAGTTCGGAGGCAGCAACGGATATTTCTTCTATAACATTCTAATTCTTTTCTCTGCGGTCAAATGGTGGGTCGCCACTCTGTTAAACTCTTGGCTACAGACTCGCCAGACTGTTATGCCAATATCTTCTATGGTGCTTGGGTTGTCTCTTAATTTGGGCAAAGGGTCGCCAATTTTTAATTCTTCTTTCTATAATACTCTGATACTTTCTCTGATACTAAAATTATCGGCTTTACTGACTAAGTTCTTCTGAAGAGAGCACGGCTCGAAGGGGAAAATAAAAAGTTTCTCTTACATTTAGTTTACTTCTCAAAATGTACAGGTAGTGCTCTGAATTTACAGGGGTAGAGGTTCGACCTCTTTCGACCATGGCTCAGGCCGGAATCTAAAAAAACACTAAGGAGGCAAGGGGCCTCTGCCCTCTCCCCGCAGCAAGGCTGCTAACAAAGGAGTCTCGTAATGAAGTGCTATAATGAAGTGACTTGATGAAGAAGTGCCTTAATTTTTACAAATACATGTATAATATAAACTTAAATGTTTGGGGGAAGACAGTCGAAGGTTAAGTTTCCCCCTTTTAAACACATGATCAGATGTTTGAAAGATTGCAAATAAAAATTTAAAAAAAATAAAAATAAAAACTAATTTGTATTTTTCGCCGAGTCTACATTTATGAAGGCGATATCATTTCGTAATAGTACACATAAGTACAGATTAAGTACACGACTGAGTACGTATTAATTTTGGTTCATTACAATTACGATTACAATTATGGATTACTTCATATTCACTTATTGTTTAATTACACTTCCATTTTAAAGTACATTCTTACATTA
>JAJOZX010002447.1:0-22500 GCA_023014485.1 Bathynomus jamesi
ATGGTCCTATAAAAAGTCTTTAATGAAACAATCTTTTGAATGAAACTGTATTGATTTTTAAGAATTTATAACGAATAATATCATTTCTTTCAATGTTTTGACTCCCATAATGGTTCCTGATGAGGGTTAATTAAAAAATTATAATATATATATATATATATATATATATATATATATAGGTACGGTATATACATATTTTTTTAACTAAAATTAAATCATGAATATTTTGGAGTTTTCTTATTAATTTCATTTGCCAAAAAAGAAAAAAAAGAAAAGAAAATCTTAAAAAGAATTTTTTTGTTTTAATATTTTAAATTAATCTCTCTCCTCTCTCTCTCTCTCTCTCTCTCTCTCTCTCTATGTATATATATATATATACACACACACACATATATATATATATATATATATATATATATAAGCAGAAAGCAACAGACAAGAAGGAAAGAAACATCCATCAAGTGGAAAGGGACTATATTTTGTATATCGCAACGTTTCAAGCACAAACTATGCTCATCCTCAGGCAAAAATTCTAAAAAGTTAAAAACATAATATTAAAAACCATAATGACATTAACAAAATAAAATAGGGAAAAAATCCACAAGCATTAAAAACAGTCACACTAAAAAAAATTCTAGAAAGTTACAATTAAAAACCATAATGACTATTATGAAACAAAAGCGAACAATTAACAAGCTTTAAAACAATAAAAGTGACACTAAAACGAACAATGAATAACAGCTATAAAATACAAAATGTAAAACTCAAAAAACTAAAAATTCACAGGCTATCTTTTAAAACACTAAAAAATTAAAAACCCACACTAAAAGGAACACACCTTAAGTCTAAGCAGCACAGATTCCGAGGCAAAACTAAAAAAACAGAAGCATCTAAAACCAAGTTTTAACTTGGATGGTTGGCTAATTTTAACATTTTAGATTCCGCTCCGTGTGAGCAAACGTTAAGACTTTTAGAATCCCTGTATATTAAAAAACTCTCCCCTTCGCTTAACTCTGATATTTCATCCGTTCCCCTCCGTCTAAACTGAACATCTTGAACAACCAACCTTTACTTGGTTTTAGATGCTTCTGTTTTTTTAGTTTTGCCTCGGAATCTGTGCTGCTTAGACTTAAGGTGTGTTCCTTTTAGTGTGGGTTTTTAATTTTTTAGTGTTTTAAAAGATAGCCTGTGAATTTTTAGTTTTTTGAGTTTTACATTTTGTATTTTATAGCTGTTATTCATTGTTCGTTTTTAGTGTCACTTTTATTGTTTTAAAGCTTGTTAATTGTTCGCTTTTGTTTCATAATAGTCATTATGGTTTTTAATTGTAACTTTCTAGAATTTTTTTAGTGTGACTGTTTTTTAATGCTTGTGGATTTTTTCCCTATTTTATTTTGTTAATGTCATTATGGTTTTTAATATTATGTTTTTAACTTTTTAGAATTTTTGCCTGAGGATGAGCATAGTTTGTGCTTGAAACGTTGCAATATACAAAATATAGTCCCTTTCCAACTTGATGGATGTTTCTTTCCTTCTTGTCTGTTGCTTTCTGCTTAAATTGAAATTGAAGCTTGCCAGAAGCGGCCTTCACCAATATATATATATATATATATATATATATAATATATATTATATATATATATACACAGGGTGTTTCACAACCGGTCTGCCATACCTTGGGTTATGATATCGAGTAAAAAAGTTAATACAACATCGGTACTATTTCCAACCGTTGCGGAGCTACGAACGTTTTAAGGTGCACGGAAAAAAAAACGAGAGTATTAATCTGATGTATTTATTGCTACATTTTGAGATACACCTTATAAATGTTCAAAATGTCCGCTTCGGTTTTCAAAACACAGCCTTGCTCGTTCCAAACAAGAGTTCACTGCCCATTGAATCATTTCGGGGTGTTCTCGTATGTAAGGAGTGGCATCCATAATCCAACGCAAGAGTTCC
Source organism: Bathynomus jamesi (assembly GCA_023014485.1). Taxonomy (NCBI): domain Eukaryota; kingdom Metazoa; phylum Arthropoda; class Malacostraca; order Isopoda; family Cirolanidae; genus Bathynomus; species Bathynomus jamesi. The sequence continues at coordinate 1,960 of JAJOZX010002447.1, forward strand.
TCTCTCGTTGGTTCTTTAGTCTTGTAGACCATCTCTTTCATAAGGCCCCATAAAAAGAAATCTAACGGGGTTAGGTCCGGAGATGTCGGGGGCCACGATATTGGACCAGCACGACCAATCGAACGATTCCCGTACCGCTGATTCAAGTAATCCGTAACATGACGACCAAAATGTGGTGGCGCCCCAATCGCCCCATCGTGCTGAAAGAACATCCTGCGCCTTGTCTCCAAGGGCACGTCCTCCATCAAAAGCGGCAATTCGTTGGTCAAGAAGTTCAGATAAATATCAGCAGTTAATCGTTGTTCCAAAACGAACGGTCCAATCAGCTGATTTTCCAATTACACCGCACCAAACATCCACCGAGAATCGATGTTGAAAGTTCCCTTCAACGATACCGTAGGGATTATCGGCGGACCACAAACAGTATGCGATTAAGAATTTGGCGATGCATAACCATCCATTGGCAAAATTGAACACGTTTATCGTAATTATCCGGTTGAAGAGCTTGCACACGTTGCAAATGATAGGGATACAGACCCTCATCATGTATGGTTCACCATACACGCGATGCGGATTCACCAATTCGTCTAGAAATCCTTCGAACACTGGTAGTTGGGCTACGTTGTACTACGTCCAGTATGCGCTCCTCCACAGCAACGGGCCGTCGTGCTACATATTCTTGGTTACGTGGAACAATTGTCCCTGTTTCCCTTAATCTCTGGTGTGTCACTAAACACTTGCCTGTTTGGTATTCGGCAGTTCGGAAAGCGTCTTCGATATTCCTCAACTGCCGCTCTGCTGTTACCATCACAGAATCCATAAATGAAATGGATATCAGCATATTCAGCGGGTGTGAACTGTTGATTCATTTTGAGTGTTCACTTTATTGCAACACAGTGTCTCGTACCACAGATCAGAACCAACTGAAAGAAAAAACCTGAGGATTAGTAGTGGTAACTTCGTTAACCGAAATTACCACCAGTGCTGCCATCTATCGAATTACACACAAGTAGGGATTTGTTTGCACATCTTAAAACGTCCGTAGCTCCGCCACGGTTGAAAATAGCACCAATGTTGTGTTAACTTTTTTACTCTATATCACCCTCCGAATCACGCCCAAAGTATGGCAGACCGGTTGTGAAACACCATGTGTATATGTAAGGGGTTCCAAAAAACTTTAGCCCCCCCCCATTTGCAGCTTACATGTTTACTTATATCGAAATAGTTTTTAGTGATTATAAAAATATATAAAATTCTTTATTTATTGCAGGTACTAAAATTACTCTAGCTGATAAAGTGATAATATAATGGCTTCTCAATTAATTGGTATTCGGAGAGGCAACGTGTGATAGATCGCATACGAGCAATAACATTTCGGGAAGCTCGTGATGCTGGAGCCACCTTTATAACACGCTCATGGGTTGCCAAAAAGTTGCGAAGAAGTGAGGACTTCGTCAAAAGAAATTGGAATAAAACTTTGGATGAATGTGAAATGGATACAACCAAATCTGGGCGCCCAAATTTGCCACTCTCTCAGGAAACAAAGGACATCATTGAAAGCAGTACGCGTAAGCGGAAAAACAACTGTGCTAAACTTTCTAGAGAGATCGAAGTGTTGAGAGGAAAGATCGTTAGTGGTGAGATCATTCGACTGTACCGTCATAGGCAAAGTTTAAAGCCTTGGCATGAACTTCCAAAGCCAAGAAAAACTCAACTTAACATCGATGACAGAATGTGGTTTGCCCATTATCTTGAAGATTGGGATGTGGATGATTTCATGCATTTAGCTGTCTCCGATGAATTTTTTGTTTACGTAACACGTCGGCCTAACTACCAAAATGATCGAGTGTGAGCCACAACACCAGATGAAATCGATGACAATGAACATTATCGCGAATTATTAAAAAGTCCAGACTGTGTTGGTGTGTTTGTTTTGTTCACTGCAAAGAAGCTCATGTGGGTGCTGAAGCCAAATGTTCAGAGTTGGGATGGACAGTATTTTCGTGATATTATTCTATCCCAGCATGTCATTCCTTTTCTAAGAAACCCAAACAATGTTATGGATGTCGATCAGGTCACACTTCTGCACGATAAGGCCCCCCTGCTTTAAGGCATTAGCCACTCAACAATTGTTGCGGAACCATGAGATCGATTTCTTTGGAAATGAAGAATGGCCAGGAAATTCTCCTGACCTGAACGTCTGTGAACACATTGGATCAGTTATAAAAGACAGGTAGAATGTCTCTTGTTTCAAGAACCTGCAGCAAATCGATTTTCGAAGGATACAATGACGCAACACATTGAAACTGTTTTAGCAAATTTGCGTAACGATCAAGATCTATTCACGTCACTTTTGGCAAGCTACCCAAAGCGAATTCAAGCTGTCTTGGAAGCCAATGGCGGGAACACCAAGTTTTAATTGTTTCTCATTAAATGCAGGATTAAATTCTCTTTTGTAAGGTATGTTTAGTTTTACTGTACCTCTAATGGTTTAGGCCATGGGCGGGGGGGCTAAGGTTTATTGGAGCCCCGTATATATATATATAAAGGGTGTAACAAAAATCCTTGCGCATAGGATATTTATTTTATTAAATTAAATGTTCGAATTGCATACCAGAGCGTATGAATTCTAATAAGTATGCCACACTGTAAAATGAAGTTGTTCCATGGAGAACTAACCGTTTCTAGAAACTTAATTGTTCCATTTGAATCGAATATGGAGCGATTTTTAATAAGTTTTTAATGTCGATATAATTGGTTGAAAATCAATTCAGAAAGAAAAGTTGTTCCACCGGTTTCAATGATAAACTATTCGCGTTTAAAGAAATCGCTTCATAATTGCCTTATGCAGCAAATGAAACAATTATTGTTTTAAAAATGGTGTTCTGTATGGAGCAATTTTACTTCATAGTGTTGGAATAACTTTACTTTTTGGACCGATTTCGAACCAATTATCTGGTCACTGCAAAATGAAATTGATTCCAAATCGTTCCATATTCGGTAAAATGGAACAATTATTTATTTTTAGAAACGGTGGTCTACTTATATGGAACAACTTTAACCCTTTAAGGACGACTGGTACAAATTGGTAACGTTTAAAATACACGCATTCATAACCCTACATAAAATTCCGGCCTTAAATGGTTAAGTTACAGTGTAGATCCAACAGTGAAAAACGCATTCTCACTAATTTTTACGCATATATCGTAAATTCTTTCTTTAAGTGATCAATGTTGAGATTGAGATGCCCCCAAGGAAAAAAATTTAATAAAGTAAATATCCTTTGGATACGGATTTTTGTTACACCCCGTATATATATATATATATATATATATATATATATATATATATATATATATATATATACACCTTTCCTTTCAAGCCAGGTACGCACGACTCATCGGGGATTGCTCTGAACCAGGCGTCTAATCTTCTTTTGAAGATGACCACCGCAACACCACTCGTGTTCCTTAGGTCTTTCGGCAGCTGATTAAACAGTCTTGGTCCTCTCACAACAAAACTATTTTCTTTCAGGGTTAAGGATGTTGCCTCTCTAGCCTTTAATTTGGGGACACGACACAGTCTCCCTTTTCTACTTTCCATTGTTGTTTGGGGAGTTACAGAGTTCAGAGTAAGATTAGGGACTAGTTTCTCCACTATTTTCTAAGTGTAAATAATGGTGTATCTCTCCCTCCTCCTTTCCAGTGAATATAGGTCTAGTTCGCGTAACCTTTCCCAGTAATTTAGTTCTTTGCACCCATTGATCTTGGCTGTGAAGCTTCTCTGAATCTCTTCCAGCTGTCTAATGTCTTCTTTTTTATATGGGCATGTTAGGACCGAGCAATATTCCAGTTTGGGTATGATCAGTGTTTTCAGTAGAGGAATCATTATATTCCTATCCCTTCGTTTAAAGGTTTACAGTATCTGTCCACTTATTCTCTTTGCTCTGTTTACTGCTATCTTATTTTGTGTTTCAAATTTCGCATCATCAGTCATTACAACTTCTAAATTTTTTGCTTTAGAATTTCTCTGAATTTCCTGTCCATTTGGAGTATAATATTCCATGGATTTTAGGTCCTCCCTTTTTCCGTACCGTAACAGTTGAAATTTCTCAGCGTTAAACTTCATATTGTTGTCTTCCGTCCACTTGTAGATCCTGTTCATGTCTGTTTGTAAGGATCCTATATCTTCTGGGTTTCTTATTTTTCTACTGAGCTTTGTGTCATCGGCAAAGGGTGTTTTCATTACTTTCAAGTGCATCAATAATGTTGTTGTTGTTGTGTTACATTAGTTGTGATAGGCATGATCGGCTCGGAGGATGTTATAGTTGTCAATTTGTATTTCTTTTTTGTCAATACAGAACTCACAGTTTTCACAATTCGCCTGGCAGTCCTTTAGATGGGTTTCCGTGAGGCATGCAAAATCTGCTCCGGTTTCTTGCATGAGTCCTTTCAGGTATAAAACTTTTTCCAGGGAATGGTTTTATATACTATATATTACTATATTAGGCACGCGTCAAAAAACATGAAGTTGTCACACGCGTTCGCTCGCTTGCAATTTTGATCCACTTGATGAGAAAACCTGGCAGTATAAAAATCAGTTCAATATATCAATGTTTAGGGGTCGCGCACAGTGAATTAATAACCCTATTTATACCGGGGTGGGGCCATATGATCTGGTTTATCAGTATATATGTCATATGGCCCCACCTCGGCTCTTCTTTTCGTTAAAATACCCTGGAATACATGGGGTTAAGATTTTCTATATGAGGCTCTCTATTAATTGTTGGTTTCTTTTCTTCCACCATCTTGAAATCGATACTGCGTTCTTGTCAATGTCCCCTGCGGCCTGAATAACATCAGACGGGTACAATCTGGGGAAGGAACGGGTCGGGAAGCTCCTCGTGACTAACGACACTGCTGAAAGAGGAGTGGCCCTCATCCACGAGTTCACGGCAAAGGGACGTACCAAGCACGAGGATCAGCTCCAATACATGATCCAGGTGGCAGAGGATCATCGGCGAGCGTACCCGAAGACAGCAAACAAGAAGGACCTTCTTCGCTGAAAAATACTTTCTTTTTGAAGGCTTTTAGTTCTTTTCATGCCATTTCCGAGTATTGTTTGTCAATTTCTTTCGTTTTGTTGGTGTTCACGTAGTACGGGGAAACCAATCCCAGAATATAATATATAAGTTTAGCTGTTTTGTTTCCAATTATTTTACAGTGTTCATTCCAGTTTAAGTTCTTGTCAAAGTAAATGCCTACGAAATTGAAATGATTAACATGTGTTGTGGAATTACCATTAATTCTGAGGTCTGGAATGTGCTTGCTATTTATAGGTTTTTGTGGAAATGTATTTTACAGTATATTTTGTTTTATTAAATTATCTGTTTTTCAATACATCCTTAACAAAGTGTATTAGCAAAATGTATTTTTATAAATATAAAACACGAATTATGTCTTCATATGCTGTAATGTTTTAAATATTAAGAGTGTTAAACGAGACATAGTTTTCATAGAGTTACTTCCCCTGAAAATAATCAGTACGGGGAAACCAATCCCAGAATATATGTAGTATGTAGTGTACAAACTTTGTAGTGGATGCGCGACCCCTAAATAAAAGGCTACTCAAATGAAAATTTGTCTGTGGTGTTTTCTCCTTCAGTGGCTTAATTGAGAAAGTGAGCGAAAGAAATGGACCACCTTCAGGTTTTCTCCCTTATGCAGTGACGCACCCTAATATATATATATATATATATTGGTAAAATTCTTAGTTACATAATCTTGGATTATCCCAAATAAGTGTTTTTAAAAACAGAATATCTGTTTAGATCCCCAACTTATGTAAACCCTTTTATCCCATCTACCTCTAAAAGAGCAGTAGCTTGACGAGCTGTAGGGACAACAGAGAGGAACAACAGAGAGGAACAACAGAGAGGAACAACAGACAGGAACAACAGAGAGGACCAATATAGAGAGACAACAGAGAGGGACCCGAAAGAAGAAAGAAAACAATAAGATCAACTCTCTCCCTTACTACCTCACTTCTCAAGAAACTTGGAAAAAGTCAAACTCAAAATGACTTTCATTATTTAAGGGCTAAAATTTACTTTTTTTTATGCAGGAAAGAGGAGCTAAGGGCAAATACCACAAAAATCCCCCCAACACCCCCTAGAAGAAAAAGCATACAGCCAAAATAAAAGTCTTTGAGGCTCTTAAAAAGTTTACTTCTTTTTTATTTTGAAGAGATTATGTAGTGTGTAAGATATATATATATATATATATAATATATATATATATATATATATATATATATATAACAGTGGTGTAGTGCTGTGGGAACGCGTGGGAACGGCGTTCCCTTACTTTTTTTGGTAGACGGAACGGCGTTCCCTCACTATTTCAAATAAATCCGAACTTACAAATCTCTAACGTCATGAAATTTTAATTCCCACCCCTAGAAGAAATATGAGAAAGAATCATTAACTGTTTCATTTCTTTTAGCTTCGACTGAGGCAATGCTAGCCTATAAAGATCTGGTGAAACAGTCACCACGGCGTACCAGTTGTTAGTTTTTTTTTTAGTTAATCATTCCAGTTGTTAGCTATTTTTATTGATCGTACTGGATGTCATATATCTAATGACACTGGAAATATTGCATCTTCAACCTCCTTGGAATATATTCTAATATCCAGTGCATATGACCTCAAAATATCCCTGAAATTGGTCAGATTTCAAAAGATTTCCCGGGGGGCTTACAGTGTCCCCGGACCCCCAGCTGTATGGGCTCGCCGCGCTCGCCATTGTCCCCCCCCCCCGCATCTGAGTAACACTTTAAAATGCGTTCCCTCACTTCTTTATTTAGCACTACACCACTGTATATATATATATATATATATATATGTGTGTGTGTGTGTGTGTGTGTGTGTGTGTGTAGTGAGGAATGGAGGGAGAAGTGTGTGTGTGTGTGTGTGTGTGTTTGAGAGCATGCTGAACTGCTCATAAGGTAGATGAGTGGATGAGGTGTACGGAGAAAGCTCAGCAGATTACTTAGAATAAAGTTCCGACTGAGAAACTTTCCTTTCCCTACATCGTAAGTTGTTCCATCTATACAGATCACACCTTCTAAAAAAAATTGTTCCATTTGATCAATTATGGACCGATTTTAATATAATATAATATTAATTTAATATAATGTCAATATACCTTATTAAAAATTTGTGTAGTTAAAAGTTGTTCCAACACTGTGAACTAAAGTTGTTCCATACAGAACACCGTTTCTAAACATTTAATTACCCCATTTTCTGCACGAGTCGATTCTGGAGCAATTTCTTTGTAAAACGAATGGTCCACCACTGAAACTGTCAGAACAACTTTCCTTTCCGGACCGATTTTGAACCATTTATAACAATATTACAAATATAATTGATTCAGAATAGTTCAGTATTCGGTTCGAATTGACCAATTAAATTTTTAGAAAACGGTGATCCGTATTCGTATTTTACATTGTAGCTTTGACTTACACCAACAGACCGTCGATACTAAAATTCCTCAAAAGCCGAAGAGGAAAGAATGAACACACGTGACCTTGACATTATTATACCCAACTGAAATGAAGTAACCAAAAGCACTGATTGAAAAAGAAAAAAATATAATATACTCCATTAATATACAGGGTGTCCCAGAATTAACTATCTATTTCAATGAAATCGGGCAAATTTTTTAAAAACACACTTTTATTTATGTTTATCATGTTTAATATGTGTTAAAAATGTATAAATTTCTAAATTTTTTTCATAATTTTATTTTCATTATTTTTTCATTATCTGGTCCAATGAAAGACCGTCTGAAGTCATAGAATGGCAAAGAGACTCTCCAAAAGTTAACGTGTGGCTTGGAATGACCAAATCCAAAATTTATGGCCCATTCTTCTTTGCGGCAGCAACTGTAACAGGTACCGTCTACCTTGATATGCTTCAGCAGTTTCTCGAACCACAGCTTCTTGATGATGGCATTCTTGATAATGTTGTGTTTCAACAAGATGGAGCACCATGTCATTATGCTCTAATTGTTCGAGAATACCTCAACAGACGCCTTCCGAATCGGTGGATTGGATGTGGAGGACCTCGACCTTGGCCTCCGCGTTCTCCGGATTTGACACCCCTGGATTTCTTTGCATGGGGTTTCATAAAAACAAAGGTTTATCGCCAAAAGATCAATGCTTCTTGTTGAAACACAACATTATCAAGAATGCCATCAACAAGAAGCTGTGGTTCGAGAAACTGCTGAAGCATATCAAGGTAGACGGTACCTGTTACAGTTGCTTTCGCAAAGAAGAATGGGCCATAAATTTTGGATTTGGTCATTCCAAGCCACATGTTAACTTTTGGAGAGTCTCTTTGCCATTCTATGACTTCAGACGGTCTTTCATTGGACCAGATAATGAAAAAATTATGAAAATAAAATTATGAAAAAAATTTAGAAATTTATACATTTTTAACACATATTAAACATGATAAACATAAATAAAAGTGTTTTTAAAAAATTTGTCCGATTTCATTGAAATAGATAGTTAATTCTGGGACACCCTGTATAATACGTATAACATAAAAATATAATATACTCCATATACTCGTGCAATATATATATATATATATATATATATATATATATATATATATATATATATATATATATATATAGGTGAGTCACGACGAAATGTCATAACTTCGGGAGCTTATAGCTGAGGTCATTCCCAGTCAAAAATTCCATATGAACATAGGTCCGATTCTTAACGGTTATGGAGCTATGGTGTTTGAATGTTTATAGAATAAGCGAACAAATAGCTGCTAAAGTTTTTATTCATAAATTTACAATAACTGTTCAAAATGACTACTCTCGGCCTCATTACACATCACGGCTCGTCTGTGAATCGCGCGTGTACACCAGTTCTTTCATGCGCCCCCACAGACAAAAATCTAGAGGGGTTAAGGGGTTAGGTTCGGAGACCTGGGTGGCCAATTTTGTGCACCACCACGACCGATCCATCGACCAGGAAAGCGGGCATCGAGATGCGTTCTCACTGCACGGCTAAAATGGGGAGGAGCTCCGTTTTGTTGGAAGTACATATACGCAATAGGGTGTGTCAATTTTGTCAACTTTTTTCAAATCAATTTTGGTAGTGAAAATATAGTCTTTTCATGTAAAACTTGAAATTGGCCAACCAAAATAAAATAAAATAACCCTTACCTACATCAATTTTACCTTAAAGTTTCAGAAATTGATTCTTTTACTAAATAATAGGACATAAATTGATTAACTATTCATCTGTCACAGAATTATCCCACTGATCGCATATGGAGTGTTTTCAAGGTCATATAGTTGTTGTACAATGTACAAGTCACAACATGAATAGAACTGTCCCTCACTCTCAGTCCTCAGTTGCCTCTTATATGTCATAGACGGTGGTTTGCTGTTATTGCTCTTGTACCTACTTCATAGTTATTCTACTAGACGAATACTACAGTTTAACTGTAAGTATGGATTATTGATTATTACAATTATTTATTATTATCATATTCTTCTGTCTAATTGTGTTGTAATCCCATGAAATATTTTTTTATTGAATTTTAGAACATCGAATGACTAAACTTTGAAACATCGTAATTGATATAAAATACTTAAATGTTTTTCTTTCTTTTCAGACTTCCTAAGATGCCAAAATTGAAGACAAGAGGTCAGTCGTCATGCCACTTGAGCCTGTTAGTCGGTACAGGCAAGGAGCTTCCCGTATCAGAACTACCAACAGTGGCGAGACATGCTGAGACTAGGGTTACTCCTTCGTGAACAAAATACAAAGGATAGAAGGAACTACACAGAGAAAGAGCTCATAAGGGACATGATTCCCCCTCTTCGCATCAGTGGAAAAAAGCTAATGTGTTATTCAAACCACCTGTACTCAATCAGTATAGAACTATTGAGCTAAAATTAACAAAGCTGTGGCACAAAGCAGTTGAGACATCACTTGGTAAAGGAAAACTACAAGAAAAATAAATTTCTGCACACACTTGATACTCTTCTTGACATTTTTAACTGCCAGTGTCCCATAGAGTTGTGTTCTGAAGCCAATTGTTCTCCCTCATGCAGAAGAGAACCTCACCCTCACATTGATTGTCGCTGTCCTCGTGAGAAGAAGATCCTGTTTTGGAGCTGGCTTTCATAAAGGCGCAGAGAACAAAGGCAGGAGGCCAAGGAAGTATGCAGATTGGTTCGGCAGATTATTCAGAAACCAAAAAACATTGTTATTGCTAAGAAAAAAGAGAAAATCCGAGAGAGAGGAAAGAAAGGAAGAAAAGAAGAGTGAAGAAGCCACCAAAGAGATGAAGAGCTCTATCAAGAGGTTTATCACTTCTTTGAAGCTCTTCAGATGAACAGAAAGAAGCAACATCAGATGATAGCTCCAAAATGCCATCTGAACCTTCGCCAAAGAGAATGAAATACACACTAAAGACATCTCAAACATTGCCCTTGCCAGTATTCGCCACCATGGGGCTACGAGAGACTGCAGAGATTGCCACTGCCGCTTGGATAGATGCAGGCCTCATCAGCCGAGAGGATACATCCTTAGTGACAGATCATAATAAGATAAGAAAGCACAAGAAAAAATAATGAAGGAAATATCTGATCAGCATGAAAAAGATTTGAAGGAAGAAGGTCTCTCTTGCTTTTGTTTGATGGAAGAAGAGATGACACAAAAGTTCTCCTAGAGGTAGAGGGAATGGACAGAAAGTTTCCCGGTCTCATCAAAGAAGAACACTACTCTGTGTGTTCCGAACCTGGTGGCCGCTATTTGTTTCACTTTGTTCCTGAATCAGAAGTAGAAGGCAAGAAACATGCAGAGGCAATTGCTGATCAAATAATATGTTGGCTTCAAGAAAGAAGACTTGGCAGTTCACTGCAGGCCGTTGGTGGAGACTCAACTGCGGTGAACACTGGATGGCAGGGCGGTGTTATGACGCATTTAGAGAAAAAACTTGGAAGAAGGCTTGTTTGGATTGTATGTGATTTGCACACAGGGGAACTACCTCTTCGTCGTCTCATCCAGGAACTTGATGGTTACAAAGAGCAACAACAAGTGGTCAGGCCCCCTTGGCAACATGCTAGATGAAGCAATGGAATTAGAAATAAATACAAAATTTCCAAAGGTCGAAGTAGGCCCTCCCCTTCCAGTGTTGTTGAAGAAGTTATCAAAGACCTCAGCACGGATCAATCTTACGCTTATCGTATTGTTCAAGCAATCAGATCAGGAGAGTTGCCTCAAAATCTGGCTCTCTTGGAGATTGGACCGTAAGTCACAGTCGTTGGTTAACTACAGCGATTCGTTTCTGCAGGATTTGGGTTTCCAAATATGCACTGAAGGGCAAAATGCTACAGAATTTGATGTTGATTGTTGAATTTATTATTGGGTTTTATCTTCCTCACTGGTTCATGTAAAACTTAATCCAATGTGGATGGAGGGGCCCAACCACATCTTGTTTCAATTACAGCTACTGAGAACCCAAAGGAAAGTAGTGGTGGACATCGTGTTACCTGTGGTGACAAGGTCCGCTTGGTATGCTAGGCCAGAGGCAGTTTTGCAAGCAATACTCTGCAGCCAATGTACCAAAGAACGAACTGAGGCTGTGGAAATCATTCTAAAGCTTAGAGGAACATCACTAGATGATGACCAGCTGGGAGACTGCTCTGTTCAGACAAGGAAGGTACCTCCGATAAACGTCACTGCCACGAAATTGTCAGAATTAGTTAACTTGAGTTCGGAAGTTTTGGAGCCACCACTGACATGATAACAAACAAAGATTTAACACAACTTAAAGAGGCCCCAATACAAGTGCCAAAGCGGCCTTCTCACACTCAGAGTGTGGAGAGATGTGTGAAAATGGTCACAGAAGCAGCTAGTCAAGTTTACAGTCACGAGAGGCGAGAAGGCTACATCAAAGCGCAAGTAGAAGCCGAATGCTGATGTCAAGGAACCGCAGCAAAAAGGACATGACTGCATTGGTTACTTTCAAATAAAGACTCTGAATGATATCTTATTGCCACTTTAAATGTTGATAGAATGTTTGCGCACATTTGTTATTTTGTTACGAATTTACGGAAAAATGGAATTTTTTAATTAAAATTGATGTAGGTAGGAGTTATTTTTTATTGTTTTGAAGCAAGGATATTATTTTGTATGCCAAATGATTACATTAAATTGCTACCAAATCACATGATTTTCAATTTAGTCATTTCACCCCCAAAATTGACACACCCTAATACGCAATCGTGTTGCCAAAGGTACATCTTCTAACAGTGGCGGCAGTTCGTCTTGCAGAAATCGTAGATAAATGTCACCTGTAAGACCATCTTCGAAGATAAACGGACCAATCAGCTGACGTAGAGAATGCCACACCACACACTGACACTGAACCGATGTTGAAAATTACTTTCTACAATGGCATGAGGATTCATTTCTGACAACACATGTGAATTGCGAGTGTTGTTGACACGGTTGTGGGTAAATTGAGCCTCATCACAGAACAAGACGTATCGATGTAATTGTCGATTCACAGACGAGCCGTGATGTGTATTGAGGCCGAGAGTAGTCATTTTGAACAGTTATTGTAAATTTATGAATAAAAACTTTAGCAAATATTTGTTCGTTTATTCATATTTTTAAACATTCAAACACCATAGCTCCATAACCGTTAAGAATCGGACCTATGTTCATAGAGAGTTTTTGACTGGGAATGACCTCAGCTATAACTCCCGAAGTTATGATATTTCGTCGTGACTCACTCTGTATATATAAATTTCAAATTTTTTAAAAAATTAATCTATTTTCATCCAATGAAAATTTTGCTTAGAATACACCTTTTTCCAATTTTAGAAGAGATTTAATTTCAAAATTATGAAACAGTTTAAGGGCAGATTTCAGTTTAGACTAATTTGCATGTCGGTATTTCTATTGCTTTGCTCATTAGAGAGATCATGAACGGGAAATTGCAAATGTATACAGGGAGATAAAAAATGGAGGGGCGGAAAGAACTTAATCCTATTATTTTATTTTTTTTTAACTGTACTTTTTTGGTCTACTTCTTTTTTAATGCTACTTTTTTATCTTACAGTTTTATTCTGCTTGTATGGAAACTATACAAATTTATTCCGGTCTAAAAAAAAAAATATATATATATATATATATATATATATATATATATAATACAGGGTGATCCGAAAGATCGTTATTCGTCTTAAATTTATTTATACATTCCTCAGAAGGCTTAGAAAGAAATAAGTTCAGACATCATAATTACTAAGTAAGTACTTGTTGGTTGACTCACGTTCTGCTCACATTAAAATTATCCATCATCGTCTACATGCAGTAAGGTCAATTCGTTGGTTGTTTATGATTATGTATATAACTCAACATGTCCTAATTCTGTTTTTGTGGATTTTTTTATTGAAATTCCTGTATTATTATTATTATTATTATTATTATTATTATTATTATTAAAATGGAAATACTGTAATTTTATTAAAAATGGAACGCTTTGGCAGAAATATACTTTTCGTGGAAGTTAGGAAAAGATTTGATAGAGAAAAGTTGGTTTTACCTAAGTAAGGGTTGAATATTTTATATATTTTCATATTGATGTATTTCTCATTATTTTGTCACGTGATTCTTTAACCTTTTGATAATAATCTAATTCTTTGTAATGTAACTAGTAATTTGGGGAGCTTCTTTGAAATTTGATCTATTTTTTTTTAGGGGAACTTTTTTCTGCAATTATACAAGCTCAAATGACCATTATTTAAATACAGTATACATCATCTTATAACTACCGTGATTTAAATATACCTATAAAAAGGATAACAGCATTACTCCTCCAGCGGCGCTGGGGCGACGAGATCAAGCAGCTGCAGTTCGATAAACGAAAAATATGAATTACAAAATACAAATATTACACGAAGAGATAATAAACTACTTAAATAACCATATTCATTTTTCAAAAAGAGAAGCGGGAAAAAGAATAGTTTTGTTTGATTTAAGCCTCTCTTTTCCGCTGTTTCTTCATTAGAACTTAGGATTTACGAGAGGAAGAATTGAAAAACGTTAATGTAAATTTGGTGAAATACTTTGGTAAAAATTTTTGCGTTTGTTTTAATTCATTTTGTAAAGAAAAGCAATTTCTAGAAACCTTTTTTGGGATATGCAGTGATGAGGTTATTTTTTTCAGATGAAATATGAGTTTGGTACTTGAAAACTAACCACTAATTCGAATATAATGATGAAAAATTGATGAAAATAACTATGAACTGATGCATAGTTACAAAAAAAAAAAAAAAGAAGACATTCGCCGTGAAGATTGATCGAGAAAACAAAATAAAAAGAATTGCTAATTATTAATTTTTGAACCTATATTGATAGCTATTTTATTTATTTCGGAGAACTTCTTTCCTTAACCCTACATTTGTAGAAGTAAGTTCGCCGAAGAAATAAAGTACTGAAAATATAAAAATTCATCAACAATTCATAAGATTGATTTCTAAAAAAAATTTCCTTATACAATCGGAGAGAAAGAGTTCTTCGCTCTTGATAACTTAGTGATAAATACAATGCTACTCCCGTTAGTCATTTATTTTATTTATTGGTTAAATAATGAAGATTGTTCAATTCTGAATTTTGAATTATTTCTCACTGTTTTTCTATGTATAAATACGCCTCCAAATGGATATAGAACCTCTCTCTGTCTGTCTCTCTCTCTCTCTCTCTCTCTCTCTCTCCTCTCTCTCTATATTATATATATATATATATATATAGAGAGAGAGAGAGAGAGAGAGAGAGAGAGAGAGAGAGAACAAAATCCTGCTTCATTTGTAATGTCTCGTCTAAAAGGTTTTGATCTGTCATGTTCGCCATATTGTGAAGCAATAATTGATGGCATGAAATTCGCTCATAAATATTTGTCTGCAGTTTTGAATATATTATCATAAAATAAAAACAGTTTAGATTTATGTTCTCGCAAAGTAGGATACAGACTAACATGGCACATATAAATTAGGAATATCTCTGAACTTTATATATACTGTATATTAGCGGCAATAAGCGAAATCCGGCATTAAACTTAATGCCTAGGCAATAAGCTAAAAGCTAAGAATGCGTGTCATCATAAGTATAATGCCTATTTACGAGTATATATTTAACCTACATATCTAACCTATATCTAACCTAACCGATATATCTAACCTAGTAGGGATATATTACCGGGTGTCCCATTCGAAATGAAACAACTTTGAAACTCTGTAATTTTTAAAGTATTAATGTGAGAATGTTGAAACTTTGCCAGTTATTACAACATATGCATAAGTTTTTGTCTTAATGTTTTTGTTTGTTTCAGATTGAATTATGTTTACCCCACAAGAAAAAGCGAAATGGGTGTTATGGATGGCTGAGTTGAAGTCCCCTACTCTGGTGCAACGGCAATTCCGTACAACCTTCCACGAGGAACCACCCACCAGAAGAGACCTATATGCATGGACCAAGAAATTTGAGGAGACTGGCAGTGTTGTAAAGGGACACTCTGGAGGGCGAACAAGATCGGAAGATGATGTTGAACGAATACGCGGCGCCTTTGGTAGTAGCCCGAGAAAGTCCATCCGTCGTGCCAGTGTCGAACTGCAGATTCCTCGTTCAACTGAAAGAGCGCATCACAGAAGCGGTGGACTCTGTAACCCCTGAGATGCTAGGCAACGTGTGGAGGGAAATTGAGTACCGTTGCGACCTGGTCCGTGCTACAAATGGTGCACATATTGAATGCATACAATAAAGAACTCTAATATATCTAAATATTATGATTCACATATACCATATGAAACTTTATGACATTGACCATTTACTATGTGAATATTACATTGTTTGCATCATTCAATAAAAAATTATAAGGTTTCAAACAAAGGTGGGCAACCGCACACCAAATGGGAGGTTCGCACCCGCACTTCCGCACCCGCACTTTAGCCTCTTTCGCACCCGCACTTCCGCACACCTCTAAGTTTTCGCACTTCCGCACAACCGCACCCGCACCCGCACCCTATTTACATATAGAAAGTTTTATCGCAAGGAAATATATAAGTTTTCATTAATATATTAATACTTTTATAAACTTTTATTTAATATTTAATTGTGAAAATAGTTTTAATACAATAAAGTCATTTTTTTGTTATGAGAGGTCAGAAAATTATTAGAATACAATATCATTTAATTTTATTTATACGGGTGTGCGGACCAATCCGCAAACCTTCCGCACCCGCACCTCCGCACCTTTTTATCGAGTTGACCGCACACCGCACCTCCGCACACCATTTCGCACTTCCACACAGTGCGGATGTGCGGAAGGTGTGCGGAACTTGCCCAGCACTGGTTTCAAAGTTGTTTCATTTCGAATGGGACACCCTATATATCTAACCTAACCTAACAACCTAATGCCTGATTTTCGCTTATTGCCGTTAACATATATATACACACACACACACACACACACACACACACACACAACATATATATATATATATATATATATATATATATATATATATATCGTTAATCTCGTTTGGGTTCCGTACGTCGGTCTCTCTTCACACGAAGGTCAAGCTGGTGGCCGGGCCCGCTTCTAGGCCTGGCTTGGTGGAGGAGCGAGTTGCTCTGTTGCGCTTTCCCCGCACATAGCCAGGTATATCCGGCTCATCTGGTCCCCCTCCTGAGCCAGGCATCTAGTCTTCTCCTGAAGACTTCAACCTTGACCCCTGTAACGTAACGTTTCTGAAGTCCTTTGGAAGCTGGTTAAAAAGTCTTGGCCCCCTGACAACCAAGCTATTTTCCTTCAGTGTTGAGGAGGTCCCTTGCCGGGCCTTTAATTTGGGAACACTATACTGTACATTATGCCTTTCCTATTTTCCAGCGTTGTTTGGATAGTAATTGGGTTTAGTTTGAGGTTTGGTGTGTATATATATATATATATATATATATATATATATATATATATATATATATTATCGTACGTTATTATTTGTTTGAGTACGTGTCTTATTTTTATTTCTCTTTTAGTCCTAATTTTTAGTCTTTTAAATATCTTATTGTTTGATTATCTTATCATTTATTACCTCAAGAATACTGTACTGTTTTATGGGATTTATATCCTGCCAATAAAGCTTATCATTATTATTATCATTATCATCGTTATCATATATATAATAATAATAATAAAGTAGAGCGAACAGTAATTGTTAAGAGCACAATGGGAGGGCAAGTGAAGTCTATCTATCACGTAGACTAACGGTTCTTAACATGGGGTGGGGGGCGTTTCGATTTTCCAGGCGGGGCGCAAAAGTTCAGCGAAAGTGGTTAACATATCTCTGAATCAGAATATATATTCCCACTTAAATAAATTCGTAATTTAATTTGGGAGAAATTTTGGGTGAAATATTTGCCTGTTTACCCAAAACTTAGTCAGCGAGCATTGCGAATGATCGTTCCCTTTTCTACCACATACCTTTGTGAGGCATGCTTTTCAAGGCTTGTTGCTGTGAAGACCAAGTGTCGAAACAGGCTGAATGTTGAGAGCGACATGCGGTTTGCTCTTTCTTCGACCGCACCAAGGATTCAAATGTTTGTGGGGAAGAAGCAATGCCAACCTTCCCATTGATTACGATAATGGGTGAAATACGATCGATCTTGTGAAAATATTTCATTCTCTCACAAATACAGGGTTTTTGTTGTTTTTATTTGTTTATTTATCCAATCCAGAAAGGCATTAAAAGCAAAATGAAACTGTTTCCGTTAAAAAACTCTTATTTTGGGGTTCACGGGGGCGCCACTGGTTGAAGGTTCACCGTTGAGGGGCGCAGCTCTACAAACGTTAAGAACCGCTGACCTAGACAAATTCTAAGGACACCAGTTCTTGTGTTTAATTCCGGGAAAAGGCTTTTGATTTTGCGGGAAACGGGAAATTTAAATTAAATTTCCCGGGAATTCCCGGAATCGCAGGAAATTGATAAATCAATTAAAACTAAAGTTTTGCAAAAGATTCATCAAAGAAATATTAGATCTATATAACTACCCCTCCTCCCCCTACCCCCACCTCCACGCCACCCATCTCTAAAAAAAAATCAAGTCACACTTTGCTGACTAAAAGTAGTTTTGTTTCTTTTATAGTTTGTGCCCGCCATGGATTTGAATGTGCCCGCTGGTTTATTTTGGAATAGCCGGCCTAAATGAAATCTTAACTGGCAATATAAAAATTACTAGAAATGAATTTTTACATGCGAGCAGAGCGCTCACATACATGTTTAAAACATGTCTGAAACCATTGCTTTGCTCCGCCAATTTCTGTGTCGCTTAAAGCGACGATTCTATTTCAACGGATATAATGAATCGAGTTGGCTGATTGGGTGTTTCGTGAAAATACAACCAATCAGAAGGCATTTTAGAAACGACTCGCTAGGCTTTCTGTGTCTTTTCGAATTTTTATTGATTTTATAAAGATGAGTGGGCGGATCGATATTTAGTTCCGCGTTTGACCTGTCCGCGTGACCTTGTGTGTGGATGCGAACATGAAATGTGTCTATTTTTTAGTCGTTTATTACGTAATTTGACGTTTTCACATTTTTAAAAGTTTAGCATCATGTCGACCGTTCACCCGTTCGTGTCATCTTGTGTGTGGATGCGAATTTGAAATTTGTCTATTTTTAAGTCGTTTTTTACGTAATTTGACGTTTTCACATTTAGTATTAAAAGTTTAGCATTATTTCGACCGGCAGCGTGTCCGATTTTGAAGTTTCAAGTGGTAAAAGTTCAGCCTCTGATATTAGTGCTAGATCGCAAATATTTTTTTAAAAATTACATTATTTAATTTTATTTTTTATTGACAGGGCTTCATAATGGCGACACGAACCAGTGATAAGACTATAAGGACGTATAATTTTCAAAGTGAATGGGAAGATATTTACTTTTTCTCAAACATAAATTCTAAATGTATATGCTTAATATGCCAATCTACTCTAGCTGTTGCCAAAAAATATAATGTTGAAAGGCATTTTAAAGCTAATCATAATCATTATAAAACAAGATACCCAGTTAATAGTGAACTACGCAGGGCAAAAATAAGAGAATTGAAATCCCAATTACCAGCCAACAATTGGTTTTTACAAAGAAAATTGAGAAATCAAAGGCAGCTACCATTGCATCTTTCCGAGTGTGTCACAGTTTAACGAAGCACATGAAACCTTTTGATGATGGTGCATTTGTAAAAGAAGCATTTTTGGATGCAGCAGACTCGTTGTTTGATCAGTTTAAAAACAAATCTGAAATAATCTCCGCTATTAAAGACATGCAACTTTAAAGATTTAAAAATGCAGTTAAAGAGAGACATAGATGAGTGTATTTCCTTTTCGCTTCAATTCGATGAATCAACAGATGCTACTGATACTGCGCAATTATGTATTTTCATAAGAATGGTATTTAAAAACATGACTGCTAAGGAGGAGTTGCTCAATATCATACCATTGAAGGGGAAGACTCGGGGACAAGACATCTTCAAAGTATTTAAAGAGTTTACTATTGAGAATAAAATCCCCATTGAAAAACTTGTAGCCATTACTACGGATGGAGCTCCGTCAATGATTGGTTGCAATTTAGGGTTCGTTAGTCTTTGTAAGAATGACAGAGATTTTCCAACTTCCTTAATTTTCATTGCATAATTCACCAAGAGGCACTCTGTAGTAAAAGCTTGAACATGGAAGACGTTATGGATATTGCATATAAAATTGTAAATTCTATCCGTGCTAAAAGTTTACAAAGACGTCTCTTTAAGAATCAATTAGAAGAAAGCAATTCTGAACATACAGATCTTTTATTGCACACTAATGTAAGATGGCTCAGCAGGGGCTTATTTTACAACGATTTAGGGATTTACTGACTGAAATCAAAGAGTTTCTGGCTGTAAGAGGTGATAATTATAATCAGTTGGAAAATAAAGTTTGGTTACTTGATTTAGCTTTCTTAACTGATATTACTGCTAAATTGAGAGACCTCAATGTTGAACTCCAAGGCAAAGATAAAAACATTGCTCAAATGATTAGTGCTATAAATGCTTTCCAGCATTCTCTAAAACTCTATTTGTCACAACTGCAACGTTCGGAACTGAAACACTTCCCTAATATGTTGACAGAGCTACTTAACCAAGAAAATAATTTTGAGAATTTTAACAAAGACCGTTATGCAAAAGAGATAGGGAATCTCATTCAACAATTTGAGCAACGTTTCATAGACTTTGAAAAATTAAAACCTATTGTGGAATTTATGTGGTTTCCATTTGAAGAAAAAGTTGATATTGAGGAAATCGCAACAAAAATATCAGCATTATTTAAATTGGATATAGCTAACCTAGAACGAGAAGTTTTATTCCTTCAAAATGATCTGGAAATTAAAACAAGGGCTTCAGTACCAATT
>JAJOZX010002447.1:27500-135000 GCA_023014485.1 Bathynomus jamesi
CTGATACTTTATAACTTTTCGACTTTACTAAGTTCCTCTGACGATTTCCCAACTCGAGGGGGAAAATAAAAAGTTCTCTTACTGTAAATTTACTTCTTAAAAATATACAGGTACTGCTCTGAATTTACAGGGGTAGAGGTTCGACCTCCCTCCCCGCAGCGAGGCTGCTAACCAGGGGAGTCTCTTGGCAGTGACCAAGGCAGAGTCTCGTAATGAAGTGTTCTCCATTTTACAAATACATGTATAAAATATGCCTGAATGTTGGGGGATGGCAGTTGGAGGTTAAGTTTCCCCCCTTTTAAACACGATCAGGTGTTTGAAAGTTTCCAAATAAAATAAAAAATAAAAAATTAAAAAAAAACTAATCTTATTTTTTTTTGCCACGTTTCATTTCTGAAGGCGATATCATTTTTTGTTTGGGTTTATTACAATTATGATTTCGATTATGGATTACTTCCCATTCGCTTATGATTGTTCCTTACAATTCTATTAAATTACATTCTTACATTATATATAAAGTCATTACATTCAATTATAGTTTCATTGAAGTACATTACGTCGTTACCATTCTTACAGTGTTTTATATATAATATATGGTTAGATTATATGGTTAGATTATATGGTTAGATTATATGGTTAGATTATATGGTTAGATTATATGGTCAGATTATATGGTCAGATTATATGGTCAGATTATATATGGTTATTAGTACAACACAAGTACATGAGACATGACAAGATAATTTATATACAACATAATATGTTATATTACATTATGTTATAATTTGGATCAGAGCGAAAGATGTTTATCTTAGAAACGTTCGGTTCTGCTGATTCGCATTTGAGCATTTAACTACTGTAAGCCTAATGAATGCCTTGTGAAGTTCAACGCACTTAAAAAAAATAATAATAAAAAAAAATATATGTGGACGTATTTTACATGTACATAATCCAATGGTTGTGTGCGTAATATAGAGACGCGTAAAATATGGACTGATAGGTTGATAGGTATCAGTAGACAATAGGTAGGAAACAACATAACTAATGATGTATAGAGAATGGTTTCTTTTTTTTCTTTTTTATTATTATTATTATTAAGGAATTTACCATACATTCAATACGGAAGATGTCCAAATACTAAACACGTGATTCAGTGTTCAAGGTATGGAAAACGTGAAGAGAATTAAGTTACTTTATGACGTCATAGTTATTAAATTTTGTACGTATAATACAAATCATTATTAGGAAGATTTACAAGAACGAATTAGAGGCAAAGAGTTATATGCAATGTGTATGCATAATCTAGGGACGAGGGTGAGATGCAAGACAATCATAATTAATTAATAACTTCTATAACAAATAAAAATGGATACGACTAAACCATAGGTATGGTAGATCGTAGGGTTTTGACACGATCAAGAATAGGAAGCCACAAGTAAAATTATATCCAAACTCGCGTTAAGCGATTTTGGTTCTTATGTAAAAATGAATATTGATTATTCATTTCATTTTTACATTGCTCTCCCCTTTTAAAAAAAAACGATATTTATACAATAATCTAATAGGGTACCATTAATACAATACAAATGAGAAAATAACATCCTAACTACTTCAAGTTAGATGACGAATTTTTTTCTTTACATTACAAATTTTTATACAGAGCAAGTGAGTTATTATATAATATAAAAAATTCAAAGATTAATACTTCAATTTTAGACAAACAATTACGCTAGACAAAGAATGATATTGTTAAATTTTTTTACAAAATTTTTATTTTTCTGTGGGAAAAAATATGTACATAATGAATAGTAGGTAAAAGGAAAAAAATATAAATTATTTTCCAAAGTTACCCTGATCGTGCAGTCTATAACTAATTTTATTGACTATTGTAGGCAAAAAATCGAATTACGTAATGGATGATGTATAGACCTGTGGTCTAGTGTGTATTTGTGTGTATTAGATACAAAGTGTGTATCATAACTTTGAGGGACAGACTAGCGGAAAGGATTCTTAAATTAACTGAATAAATGCCTGAGCAAAAATTTATATATAGTAAGCAAAAAGGCTTAGGACTATATAAATAGCAGAGTTAGCACCTACACGCTATGAAATAGTTTGTGATATCGAATGATTTTAGAATAAGGTTTGTATATATAGTATATATAGTGTGCATACATACGTGTGTATGTGTAGAGATTTGGAAGGTTTTTGAATTAACAAAGTTTAAAAATAATGTATAATAATTTAAGATGGGTTTTAGGGTTATAAAATCTTTTGAGTCAATTATTGTTGTTATTATTATTATTATCATTATTATTATAAAATCCTTTAAGTTCAAGGTCGTATTTAAGTATTTAATTAAATCAGTTCCACGTATTAAGGTAATACAAAGAAATGTACTTAGAGGACTTACAATTGATGAAAGTAAATCTCACGGTTTAAAAATTGAATTTTTGAAGATGGAATTAAATTCGACGTAACATTCCTAGCTATATATG
This sequence comes from Bathynomus jamesi, assembly GCA_023014485.1. NCBI lineage: Eukaryota > Metazoa > Arthropoda > Malacostraca > Isopoda > Cirolanidae > Bathynomus > Bathynomus jamesi. The sequence goes on from JAJOZX010002447.1 coordinate 29,999, forward strand.
AACTATATAAACATTAACCAGAAGTATCGGTACGATATAATTGAATTAAGAAAATTAAGAATACAAATTAACAATAGAAACCAATTTATGCATTTTAGTGAGCTAAACATAATTTTATAATATTCTTAAAAATAAAAGTAAATCGAACCTTAGATGAGTTTCGGCCAAGAATAAAAAGTGTTATTGAAATGGAAGGAAAGCATTTCGAACAATCTTTTCTTTTAATAATTTCAGGTAAATTTTACATTAAAAATTATTTTTTATATACTAAAAAAAATATTAAAAAGGTTTAATAATTTTTTGCATGTTAAGTAGAAAAATCATACTCTTTCGTTGAATGTTGATAGAATTTGAATTATTTGATATTTTAGTCTGAAAACTTGTTTGCATATGATAAATACATATGTTTTATTGTGTAGAAGTTTATTAAAATTAAATGACAAAAAAGAATAAACACAACTGAAATTTAGGGCCATGTGCGGTCCTACGGGTAAATTTCCCGACCATACAGAGCAAGATAAATTAGGTACATTATCGATTAATTATTACACTATTTCTGTCATCATATAATCGCAATAATTATAAAACTCGTTACCAACATTTGTAAAAACGGTTTTGGTTGCCAACAATAAAATATGTCATTTTACCTATATATTTTTATACGCAACAATGGTATGAAAAAGAGAAAAGACAAATCGGTCCATTTCCTTCTTACAACAAAACAAAGAAAGGTTAACTAAAGACGCAACCCGGTCAATTCAGGTTGAATTAAATTCTCTTTACATTTTCTTAAATTAAATTCTCTTAACTTACAAAGAAAAAGTTGAATTCAATTGACTGCATTGAAATGACTTGGGACTTCAAAACTAACTTCTCAAAACTAACTTCGCAAAACTAACTTCAAAACTAACTTCTTCAAAACTAACTTCGCAAAACTAACTTCGCCAAAACTAACTTCGCCAAAACTAACTTCGCAAAACTAACTTCGCAAAACTAACTTCCAAAACTAACTTCGCCAAAACTAACTTCGCAAAACTAACTTCGCCAAAACTAACTTCGCAAAACTAACTTCGCAAAACTAACTTCAAAACTAACTTCGCCAAAACTAACTTCGCAAAACTAACTTCGCAAAACTAACTTCGCAAAACTAACTTCGCCAAAACTAACTTCGCAAAACTAACTTCGCAAAACTAACTTCTTCAAAACTAACTTCTTCAAAACTAACTTCTTCAAAACTAACTTCTTCAAAACTAACTTCTTCAAAACTAACTTCTTCAAAACTAACTTCTTCAAAACTAACTTCTTCAAAACTAACTTCTTCAAAACTAACTTCTTCAAAACTAACTTCTTCAAAACTAACTTCTTCAAAACTGGGGCGGTTGTCCCTCTTGGATGCAACCTATTGACTTGACCTCTTATCAAGTATTTCTATAAATCTCTGGGGCGGTTGTCCCTTTTGGCGCAACCTTCTGACTTGACCTCTTATCAAGTATTTTTACAAATCTCTGGGGCGGTTGTCCCTTTTGGCACAACCTTCTGACTTGACCTCTTATCAAGTATTTCTATAAATCTCTGGGGCGGTTGTCCCTTTTGGCGCAACCTTCTGACTTGACCTCTTATCAAGTATTTCTACAAATCTCTGGGGCGGTTGTCCCTTTTGGCGCAACCTTCTGACTTGACCTCTTGTCAAGTATTTCTATAAATCTCTGGGGCGTTTGTCCATCTTGGCGCAACCTTCTGACTTGACCTCTTATCAAGTATTTCTATAAATCTCTGGGGCGGTTGTCCATCTTGGCGCAACCTTCTGACTTGACCTCTTGTCAAGTATTTCTATAAATCTCTGGGCGTTTGTCCATCTTGGCGCAACCTTCTGACTTGACCTCTTGTCAAGTATTTCTATAAATCTCTGGGGCGGTTGTCCCTTTTGGCGCAACCTTCTGACTTGACCTCTTGCCAAGTATTTCTATGTCTCTGGGGGCGGTTGTCCATCTTGGCGCAACCTTCTGACTTGACCTCTTGTCAAGTATTTCTGAAACTATCTGACTTGAACGCTTGTCAAGTATTCTGAACTGTAACTGGAACTCTTATAAAGTATTCTTGAAACTTAACTGTCTAACTTGAACGCTTGTCAAGTATTCTGAAACTTAAACTATCTAACTTGAACGCTTGTCAAGTATCTTTATAAATCTCTGGGGTTTGGTTATCCCTTTTGGATGCAACCAACTGAAAACTGATTTACAACTTATTTGCAACGAAAACTGACTTCAAAAACTGTCTTGCAACTTCTTTGCAACGAAAACTGACTTCAAAAACTGTCTTGCAACTTCTTTGCAACTAAAACTGACTTCAACACTTCTTTGCAACTAAAACTGACTTCAACACTTCTTTGCAACTAAAACTGACTTCAAAACTTCTTTGCAACTTTTTTGCAACTAAAACTGACTTGCAACTTTTTTGCAACTAAAACTGACTTGCAACTTCTTTGCAACTAAACTGACTTGCAACTTCTTTGCAACTAAAACTGACTTGCAACTTCTTTGCAACTAAAACTGACTTGCAACTTCTTTGCAACTAAAACTGACTTGCAACTTCTTTGCAACTAAAACTGACTTGCAACTAAAACTGACTTGCAACTTCTTTGCAACTAAAACTGACTTGCAACTTCTTTGCAACTAAAACTGACTTGCAACTTCTTTGCAACTAAAACTGACTTGCAACTTCTTTGCAACTAAAACTGACTTGCAACTTCTTTGCAACTAAAACTGACTTGCAACTTCTTTGCAACTAAAACTGACTTGCAACTTCTTTGCAACTAAACTGACTTGCAACTTCTTTGCAACTAAAACTGACTTGCAACTTCTTTGCAACTAAAACTGACTTGCAACTTCTTTGCAACTAAAACTGACTTCAAAACTTCTTTGCAACTTTTTTGCAACTAAAACTGACTTCAAAACTGACTTGCAACTTATTTGCAACTAAAACTGACTTGCAACTTCTTTGCAACTAAAACTGACTTCAAATATCTCTAAATCTATAAACTCTCTGTAAACTCTCTCTCTCTCTCTTAATTTGCAAGTCAATCCAATTCAGTAATTGAAAAAAATTTGCAAACAAAAATATAAAATGTAAACAACATTTCACTCTGGTATTATTATGTTTGGTACATAAAATAAAATTATTCTATACTGAATATAACAGTGAAAATAACTGAAATTAACTCTCTTTTTTTCGAAATTAACTCTCTTTTTTTCGAAATTAACTCTCTTTTTTCGAAATTAACTCTCTTTTTTTCGAAATTAACTCTCTTTTTTTCGAAATTAACTCTCTTTTTTTCGAAATTAACTCTCTTTTTCGAAATTAACTCTCTTTTTTCGAAATTAACTCTCTTTTTGAAATTAACTCTCTTTTTGAAATTAACTCTCTTTTTGAAATTAACTCTCTTTTGAAATTAACTCTCTTTTTGAAATTAACTCTCTTTTTGAAATTAACTCTCTTTTGAAATTAACTCTCTTTTGAAATTAACTCTCTTTTGAAATTAACTCTCTTTTGAAATTAACTCTCTTTTGAAATTAACTCTCTTTGAAATTAACTCTTTTGAAATTAACTCTTTTGAAATTAACTCTTTTGAAATTTACTCTCTTTTGAAATTTACTCTTTTGAAATTAACTCTGTTACACTAAGAAAAATGTATCACTAGTGTCTGAAGTGTTCACTGTGTTTCTTGTAAATTCTGACTTAATACTCATTATTAACTGTTAATAATACTGACTTTTCAAGTGTTTATAAATTACTTAAAAAAACAAAATGTACTTAACAAAAGTTCTACTGGCAAAATCCTCAGAGACGTGTCCTGAAGACGTCTTGCTGGCTACTTCTTCTTGGATGAAAACTAGGCGTGAAGAACTTGGAGTCGTGACACACCGGTCAAGGGTGGATGTTACGAACTAGAAGTCGTGACACGCCGGTCAAATGGTTTTATCCTGATAAGTCTTCTTCTTTTATAAGTCTTCTTCTTTTATAAGTCTTCTTCTTTTAAGTCTTCTTCTTTTATAAGTCTTCTTCTTTTATAAGTCTTCTTCTTTTATAAGTCTTCTTCTTTTATAAGTCTTCTTCTTTTATAAGTCTTCTTCTTTTATAAGTCTTCTTCTTTTATAAATCTTCTTCTTTTATAAATCTTCTTCTTTTATAATCTTCTTCTTTTATAAATCTTCTTCTTTTAAATCTTCTTTTATAAATCTTCTTCTTATCCTGGTAAAGGGTCGCCAGCTCTTAGACCCTTCCTTCTTCTATGTGTTTATCCTGGCTATAGGGTCGCCAGCTGTTAACCCCCCCTTTTATGGCCCTTAATCGGTTCGGATTCGAAGGGGGTTCTAGTTAGGGAGGCAAGCAACGGATATTTCTTCTGATACTTTTCTTCTATAATTTTCTAATTCTTTCTCTGATACTTTATAACTTTTCGACTTTACTAAGTTCCTCTGACGATTTCCCAACTCGAGGGGGAAAATAAAAAGTTTCTCTTACTGTAAATTTACTTCTTAAAAATATACAGGTACTGCTCTGAATTTACAGGGGTAGAGGTTCGACCTCCCTCCCCGCAGCGAGGCTGCTACCAGGGGAGTCCTCTTGGCAGTGACCAAGGCAGAGTCTCGTAATGAAGTGTTCTCCATTTTACAAATACATGTATAAAATATGCCTGAATGTTGGGGATGGCAGTTGGAGGTTAAGTTTCCCCTTTTAAACACGATCAGGTGTTTGAAAGTTTCCAAATAAAAATAAAAAATAAAAAATTAAAAAAAACTAATCTTATTTTTTTTTGCCACGTCTTCATTTCTGAAGGCGATATCATTTTGTTTGGGTTTATTACAATTATGATTTCGATTATGGATTACTTCCCATTCGCTTATGATTGTTCCTTACAATTCTATTAAAGTACATTCTTACATATATATAAAGTCATTACATTCAATTATAGTTTCATTGAAGTACATTACGTCGTACCATTCTTACAGTGTTTTTATATATATATATATGGTTAGATTATATGGTTTAGATTATATGGTTAGATTATATGGTTAGATTATATGGTTAGATTATATGGTCAGATTATATGGTCAGATTATATGGTCAGATTATATGGTCAGATTATTATGGTTATTAGTACAACACAAGTACATGAGACATGACAAGATAATTTATATACAACATATATGTTATATTACATTATATGTTATAAATTTGGATCAGACGAAAGATGTTTATCTTAGAAACGTTCGGTTCTGCTGATTCGCGTATTTGAGCATTTAACTACTGTAAGCCTAATGAATGCCTTGTGAGAGTTGAACGCACTTAAAGAAAAATAATAATAAAAAAAATATATGTGGACGTATTTTACATGTACATATCCAATAGGTGTGTGCGTAATATAGAGACGCGTAAAATATGGACTGATAGGTTGATAGGTATCAGTAGACAATAGGTAGGAAACAACATAACTAATGATGTATAGAGAATGGTTTCTTTTTTTTCTTTTTTATTATTATTATTATTAAGGAATTTACCATACATTCAATACGGAAGATGTCCAAATACTAAACACGTGATTCAGTGTTCAAGGTATGGAAAACGTGAAGAGAATTAAGTTACTTTATGACGTCATAGTTATTAAATTTTGTACGTATAATACAAATCATTATTAGGAAGATTTACAAGAACGAATTAGAGGCAAAGAGTTATATGCAATGTGTATGCATAATCTAGGGACGAGGGTGAGATGCAAGACAATCATAATTAATTAATAACTTCTATAACAAATAAAAATGGATACGACTAAACCATAGGTATGGTAGATCGTAGGGTTTTGACACGATCAAGAATAGGAAGCCACAAGTAAAATTATTATCCAAACTCGCGTTAAGCGATTTTGGTTCTTATGTAAAAATGAATATTGATTATTCATTTCATTTTTACATATATATTTAGGGTGTCTCTTATTTTCGAAGTGTTGATTTTTTTAGGTTGCGCCCCCTCAACCAGTTCCATTGGTTGAAAAAACATCACATATAAAAGTTTTTTGGATTGAACAATTTTTAGAGGTCGCCCCCGCTTATTAAAGTTCATAAAATATAGCTATCATTTATGCAATTAATATTTGAAATTACTAGCAGTTGTCAAGTATACTAAACATATGTTTTTAATTAATTAATCATCATATATATGATGAATTCAATTAAATGAATATATTAGAGATAATTGTCAAGTTTGTAGCTGAAAATATTGCTTGATAAGACAAGATCAACCTGTTTAAACATGTTTCATCAAGAATGCTCCAGATTATGTTGCAATTGTTTATTTGTCATCATTCAGTGTTCTGCTGTCATAAGTAAAAGGTGTGTAACTGTGTATCACTATACTTCTTTTTTGCTATTATCAGATAATAAACTATGTTATTTATATTTTTCACAATTATTTATACTGATTTTGTTATTAGTGTTTGAAAAAAATTTAATGAATTTAATGTAAAAATTAGAATTTATGCTCTTATACACATATTATGAAGTTTTAAACAATGTTGCTATTTGTCACAAAGAATTAATTTAGTTCAATGGAAATTTTACCTGACATGTGTTTCATGATCTGTGTTTCTATCAGTGGCGTCACTAGAGGGGTGCGGGGGGTTTTTGTGCAGTGTTTGAGCACAATATTTATCTGGGATAAGGCCAATATTCCTACTCAGCAGGAACCTTGTGCCATGAAGAAGCTAGAGAATTTCTTTAACGAATGGACTTGCTTAAAGAAGCATACTTCCAGAACAAGCCAGAGCCATAAAACCAAGGAGGCTGATTTTGTAGAGCGATTGGAAGATCTCTTTGACACCGCCCATGGAGACGCTGAGAAGCTGATCAAGAATCGTGAGGACTGGGAGTTCCTTCAACTGCAAAGACAGAAAGGTCGTCCTGGCTCAATCGGTGGTGTGGACACTGTACATCTTCACCGCACAAAAAATGCAGTCAAACGGTTGGAAGCTGAGAGAAAAAACGAGGCATGAAAAACATCATGACTATTCAGATGTCTGCTGCCCTGGATCGTACACAAATTTCCTCTAGAAAGGCAACATTTATGCTCGCAGAGGCAGCTAAAAGCTTTGGTTTGGACCCTTCAGATTACAACATAAACCAACATTCTATCCATCGCCTTCGAAATAAGAACCGAGCTCGTCATGCTAAAGAACTTAAGGAGCATTTCCATGGAGAATGTTCTGACAGTCCACTGGGATGGCAAGATGATGGAGGACCTCACCTCGCACAAGCTCCCAGTACTTGTGTCAGGACCTGTGTTGAACAGCTGCTTGGTGTCCCCAAAATCCCAAACTCAACTGGAGAAGCACAAGCTGAAGCCGTCTTTAACTGCCTGAATGAATGGGGAATTACAGAGAGAGTAAAAGCAATTTGTTTCGATACAACTGCTTCAAACACGGGTCAATATAGTGGAGCCTGTGCTCTCATCGAAGCAAAATTGGGACATGATGTTTTGTACTTGCCTTGTAGACACCATGTTTTAGATTTATTGTTGGGAGCTGCATTTGAAGCAACATTGGGATCTACATCAACTGGTCCAGAGATATTGATCTTTAAGCGTTTTCGTGACAATTGGACTTCTGTTGATCAAAGCCAGTTCCAAACAGGTGAGACAGACACGATTACTAAAGAAGCAATTATCCAGTCTAAAACTGAACTAATTCAGTTTGCTAGATCCCAGGCACCTATGCTACGGGATGACTATCAATAACTTTTGGATCTGTCCATCATCTTTCTTGGAGGTGTCCCCAATAAAGGCATCAAGTTTCGTGCACCAGGTGCCATGCATCGAGCTCGCTGGATGTCCAAAGCGCTCTATTCTATCAAGATGTGGCTTTTTCGAAACCAGTTCAAGATGACTAAGACTGAAGAACGAGGAATTCGAGATCTTTCCCTTTTTTCTGTTCTCATCTATATGAAGGCTTGGACAACATCTTCACTCCCTATTGAAACCCCATTTAATGACTGGCTCCTTATGAGGTCATTGATTAATTATCCTAACAAAAAGATTTCTGATGCAACTAAAAAAAAGCTCTCTAACCACTTATGGTACCTGTCTGAAGAAGCAGTTGGTCTTGCTTTCTTTGATGAGCGAATTACTACAGATGTAAAGAAACGCATGGTAAAGGCATTAGAAGATGAGTCCACTGATAGACCACCCAAGCGTCCTCGGATTCCTGAATCGACCTTCTGCTCTGGTGAAGGACTACACCAACTTGTTACAAGAAATACTAGAGAATTCTTTACTAAGCTGAATTTGCCAGAAGGATTTCTGAACAAGGCACCCAGCACTTGGACATCCAACTGTGAATATTTAAGGGCCAGAGCTATTGTTGCAGCTCTATCTGTTGTAAATGACCGGGCAGAACGTGCAGTAGCTTTAGTTCAAGAGCTGAATAAGAAATTGACAGTGGGGGAAGAGCAGCTCCAGTTCCTGCTCCAAATTGTTGCAAAACCGCCAAAATCACCCAGTTCCATCAAAAACTGTTCTTCTCAAAAAATAACCATCAATGAGGTCGCACCTTAAAATACACCATATTGTATAATCATTGTATATTAAATAAATGTTGTATAAGGAAATAATGCTAATTAAAGTAATTAAAGTATGTAAATAGCACTGGCATTTTGAATTTATCTCTATATAATAAACTAATGGTTTTTTTTTGTAGCAATGCTTCATTGCTGATTGTATATAAAAAAAGAGCCAGGAAGGATTTTGGATAGGAGAAAAAGGATTGGGATAAAGAAGGATTGAGGACCAAAGGATGGATTATAACAACATCAAGGATAGGTTAGAAAAGGATCAATGATAAATAAGAAGGCCTATACTTATAAAAACGAATCAAACTAAAAAAAGAAGGAAGGAATTATGTGTATAATGAGCATAATCATATGTCAGGAGCTATTATGCCATGGTCACCATTTTTATTAGCCGGGGGCGACCCCTAAATATGAGCCAATTTGTGTCAAACTTTCAAGTTTTAGTTTTTATGCTAAATGGAACTATTTTAGGGGGCGCAGATAAAATAATTCAACATTTCAATTTTTGACTACCCAATAAGAGACACCCTAATATATATACAGTATATATATATATATATATATACACCTTATGTAATTAACATTTTTTATTCAGCTTAATTTGGTCTTTTTTATTATTTTATATTTCTCCGAATTTTTTTTTTTTTTTTTCAAAATCTAAAAAGTTTTAGTGAAATTATTCAAAATCTGAAATGTGCTCAGGATTAGTTAAAAATATATATAAATTAAAGAGAGAATAATTCTCTCTCTCTCTCTCTCTCTCTCTCTCTCCTCTCTCTCTCTCTCTCTCTCTCTCTCTCTACCAATACTAAATTTCGAATATATTAATATATGAGTGAAATCTTTATGAATTTTGTTAACCTTTCGTCATGTTCAGTTAAAATTTCAATGATTTAGAAACCGTTTGTATTTCCTGTCAATTTTGTGTTTATAAGTATTGCCTAGTAACTATGACCTACAGTAGTTTATCATCAGCTCCTTCAGTGCTGTGTTAAAGCAAATATGATTATAAGAAACTTCAGATTCTGTATAAGCGAAGGTGAAGACACTCTTTATCGTACTTTCTGCATTAATATATGTGGGCTAATTTTATATATATATATACACAGTATATATATATATATATATATATATATATATATAAAAGGGTTCTGGCAAGACCCTAAATTTGTTTTATAATAGAGCTTTTAGAATGCTGCATATATGTTACCTCGAAGATGTTCAGCTTCGCAAATGTTCGCTAACCACAATGTCTCAAGCCTCCTGGAGGTAACAAAAACGCGCTGCATACAGTCTAATACAAATAATTCGAAGCTCAGACAGTTCAATTGCCCACGCTATTCAAAAGTCTGTCTTTATATCTTCTAGATCAGTGGTTCTTAAACTGGGGGGAGGGGCAAGAATATTTAAGGGGTCCAAAGGGGGGGTGTCAGTGAACAATCGCCGATATTGTAAGTGAAAAGAGCCAGTACCATCCATCCCATTAATCATATTAGTCAATGCACTTGAGCATCAGGGTTGTGGGGTGGGGTATGGGTCAAAAGTTAACTCGTAGAGTGGGCACGGGAAAATAAGGACCACTGTTCTAGATTGTGGACTTTTTGGTACAAAAATGTTCGTCCATAACTTTACTTAAGATTTTTTATTGGTCTTTTCATTACTTTTATTTTTATTTTATTTTTTAGTTATTATTTTAAATTATTATTATTACTTTTATTATTACTTGTTTCTTACGTTTATTATTTTTATTTCTTTTAGTTCTGTCTATTTTTTTTTTTAGTTTTTATTATTACTAAGCTCGATTTTGGAAATAACTTTGTTTTATTCTGACAATAAAATTTTCAATTTCTATTATCCTTATGATATATATATATATATATATATATATATATATATATGTCGCGTGCAGTCAGGGTAAGCGGGGCATGCGTCAGTAATATACTGACTTTTTGTAATTTGACTTTTAACTGGGTACAGTTAGAAGTCAAATTATAAAAAGCCAGTATATTACTACAGTAATCGAAAACTAATATAAAGTTATGATGCTTGTATAATGGATATACTGTATATATATATATATATTATATATATATATATATATATAATATATATATGGCAGCTACCGCCTACCCTATGGACACACCCACCGCACGCCACTGATATATATATATATATATACACACATATATATATATATATATATATATATATATATATATACACACACATATTTACACACACACATTATTTTAACTGCAAACAACACAAAGTATAATTAATGTAAAGAACGACGCTTGTGTAGAAGAGCGTTCCGCAAAAGATGAGGAGGGAGAACGAACAAATGAAAAATGAGGTACCTCCCAGGAATCGAACCCGGGAGAATTACGACTTCTGATTGATCGAGGACCTTGGTGTAGTGGATAATATATCCGACCGGCAATTGGATGGTCCCGGGTTTGATTCCTGGGAGGTACCTCATTTTTCATTTGTTCGTTCTCCTTCCTCATCTTGTGCGGAACCCTCTTCTACACAAGCGTCGTTCTTTACACACACATATACAGGGTGGGCGGAAAGTAGCTCCCTATTTTGGATTGGTAAAAAAAATACGTATATTATTCATTTATTTCAGAAAAAATAATATGAAAAGGTAGGCATACATGGTAGGTTTTCTCTAAAATTCAATGTGGGCTCCAACTCTTTCCACCAGCTTCTGGAGCCGCCCAGGAATGGCGTCCACTGACTTTAGCAGGAACTCCGGCGGGATGGGGGACATGACTTCCCGAATTCGGTCCTCCAGTTCTTCCAATGTCCTCGGTTTGGTGCGGTAGACTTCTTCCTTTACCACCCCAAAGAAAGAAGTCGCACGGTTACCGCTGAAAAACGGCAGAATCGGTTCAGTGTAACGGTGTGGTGTGGTATGACCTCTATCAGGTTGTGGGCCCGTTCCTTCTGCGCAACACCATGAATGCTGAGCGGTACCTTGCTATGTTGCGAAACGAGGTCTGGCCGGTTGTCAGCACATGGGAGAACATCGACGATCTGATATTTATGCAAGATGGCGCCCCTCCGCACTTCGCTCTTGTTGTCCGTGAGTGGCTGGATGCCCACTTCCCTGGGCGTTGGATGGGTCGTCGTGGTCCACATCAATGGCCAGCCAGGAGCCCCGACTTGACCCGTGCGACTTCTTTCTTTGGGGGTGGGTAAAGGAAGAAGTCTACCGCACCAAACCGAGGGGACATTGGAAGAACTGGAGGACCGAATTCGGGAAGTCATGTCCTCCATCCCGCCGGAGTTTCCTGCTAAAGTCAGTGGACGCCATTCCTGGGCGGCTCCAGAAGCTGGTGGAAAGAGTTGGAGCCCACATTGAATTTTAGAGAAAACCTACCATGTATGCCTACCTTTTCATATTATTTCTTCTGAAATAAATGGATATATACGTATTTTTTTTTACCAATCCAAAATAGGGAGCTACTTTCCGCCCACCCTGTATATATATATATATATATATATATACACCTTATGTAATTAACATTTTTTATCAGCTAATTTGGTCTTTTTTATTATTTTATATTTCTCCGAATTTTTTTTTTTTTTTTCAAAATCTAAAAAGTTTTAGTGAAAATTATTCAAAATCTGAAATGTGCTCAGGATTAGTTAAAAATATATATAAATTAAAGAGAGAATAATTCTCTCTCTCTCTCTCTCTCTCTCTCTACCAATACTAAATTTCGAATATATTAATATATGAGTGAAATCTTTATGAATTTATTGTTAACCTTTCGTCATGTTCAGTTAAAATTTCAATGCTTTAGAAACCCTTTGTATTTCCTGTCAATTTTGTGTTTATAAGTATTGCTTAGTAACTATGATCTGAGTTTATCACCAGCTCCTTCAGTGCTGTGTTAAAGCAATATGATTATAAGAAACTTCAGATTCTGTACAGAGCGAAGGTAAAGACACTCTTTATCGTACTTTCTGCATTAATATCTGTGGCTAATTTTATATATATATATATATATATATATATATATATATATATATATATATAGAAAAGTTCTGGCAAGACCCTAAATTTGTTTATAATAGAGCTTTTTAGAATGCTACATATATGTTACCTCGAAGATGTTCAGCTTCGAAATGTTCGCTAACCACAATGTCTCAAGCCTCCTGGAGGTAACAAAGCGCGCTCAATACAGTCTAATACAAATAATTCGAATCTGAGACAGTTCAATTGGCCACGCTATTCAAAAGTCTTTCTTTATATCTTCTAGATCAGTGGTTCTTAAACTTGGGGGAGGGGCAAGAATATTTAAGGGGGGTCCGAAGGGGGGGGGGATGTCAGTAAACCTCGCCGATATTGTAAGTGAAAAGAGCCAGTAACATCCATCCCATTAATCATATCAGGGTTGTGGGGGGGGGGGGGTATGGGTCAAAAGTTAACTCGTAGAGGGGGCACGGGAAAATAAGGACCACTGTTTCTAGATTGGACTTTTTGGTACAAAAATGTTCGTCCATAACTTACTTAAGATTTTTTATTGGTCTTTTCATTACTTTTATTTTTATTTTATTTTTTAGTTATTATTTAAAATTATATTATTACTTTTATTATTACTTGTTTCTTACGTTTATTATTTTTATTTCTTTTTAGTTCTGTCTAGTTTTTTTTAAAGTTTTTATTATTACTAAGCTCGATTTTGGAAATAACTTTGTTTTATTCTGACAATAAAATTTTCAATTATCCTTATATATATAGCCTCGCAAGGGGGTTCTGAGCTCGTGCTCTTGAGTGCTCTTTGTGCTCGTTTGTACGTGCTTGTTCCTGGAGTTTCAACGTGCGCCCTCCCGGCCCTAGCACCCAAGGATGATGGGGCTCGACCCTGCAGTCCTTGTCACCTTGGTCTTTTTCCACTTCGACTGTCCCCTCCACCCTTTCTTTTTCCTCTGTCTTTCCTCTCACTTTTTTCTTGTTTTTCCGCCGAGATATGCCCTTTAAAAAGAGGCGAATCGGTTCTTCCAACTTAAAAAAAAAAAATATATATATATATATATATAATTTTTAATCTTTCGGCGAATGTTAACAAAATCTGTATTTTAAAAATTTTACCTACCATGAATTAACGAAAAGATAATATTATGATGATTAACCTGCTGTCCACATCGATTAGCAATTCGTCGTACAAAAGGGTGAAAGTACTGTTCCTTGTAGTATGCCGAACTACGTACCTCGACTCGAATATCATTTTGCGAACTTTCACCGTGGTAACGACATCTGATTGAATCAATAAAATAAAAATTGACAATTTTTTGTGAGTTAGATTAGTTGGTTACGTTAGGTTACATTAGCGTAAGTTAGTTTACGGTAGGTTAGATTAGGTTAGGTTAAATTATTTTATAGAGTGTCGATGCTATTATCTGGTCAATCTGATGGGTATAGGTCCGACTTTCAGACGAGTTTTATCCAAACAATCGTATACTACCTGTCCTCATCTTTTCTCCCTCATAGTCATATTACTTTTTTTCAATCATTCCAATGGTTAAATTTAACTAAGGTATAGAATTTACAATACATTTTGTTGCCTACTTCATCTACGTTGTCATGGAAACGGTTTGTTTTGATAAGCATTATTTTTCCAATCACAATAAATTAATTTCTTTTGTGTTTACAATTCTCTCGCACAATTTTCCTTCCAAACATCGTGTTTAGATGCGATATCATTGTAAAATTTTTCTTTTGATCTGGGTCTTCCTTATATATTCGCGTGGGAACAATGATATATATATATATATATATAAGTTGAACTCAAATAAAATAGTGTTTATTATAATAAAAAACTATGGTTGTAGGGAATCTTTTCGCTTTGTTTAGTGTGAATGAAAACATAAATGCGCACGCCCAACACACACACACACACATATATATATATATATGTTTTAGAATTTTCTTTAATTTAGTGAGAAGAAGCTAAGAATTTAATTCAGTTTGAGGTTTCATTCACAAATGAAAAATATTTTGCGTTTTAAAACCTTTATAACTGTCAAACATTCGCTAAAAAGAAAAAAAAAAAATCTGACATTCGTTATAGGGTGGAATTGTGAAGTCTTAATAATTCAAGGACAGGAATTCAGGGACATTGTGTGTGTGTGTGTGTGTGTGTGTGGTAAAAAAATTTAGAAACATTTTTATTGTCGGAAAAAAATATGTTGATCCTGATTAGCTCAAGTTACGTTAGGTTAGATTAGTTAAAGTTTGGTTAGGTTAGTGTGTGTGTGTGTGTGTGTTGTGTGTGTTTAGTGATTCAATGCGATTATCTTCATCGTTCTCTTGATTTTAACTGTTTTTCTGTATGTGACATGAAAATAGGTCATTTTAGCTAATCATATAATGATTTACAAAATGTAGTTCAAAATTTTCCATTACGTCTAGATTTTTATGCAGGACGTCATCATGTATATATTAGGGTGTCACTTATTTTTCAACTTTAAGTTTCCGTGCTCTGACCCCATCAAATATGCCATATGATGTAAAAACACTGTGTACAAAGTTTGATTGAGATATTTTAATATTTAGAGATCGCTCAACGGCTTCGAAGTATTGGATACGAGATTCTCAGAAAGTGTGAATATAAACAATTTCCAAATGTATTAAACAATTTATTATGTTCCTTCATTAGCAGGAAGTGCATAAGACATTATCATAATATTAAGATGAAGTATCAAGTTGTAACATAAATTCTGCTCGATTAGAAAACGGACGATAGATATATATAATAGAATAACCTCAAGATAATGTAAAATAGTTTTAGAAATGTTGCAAAATGCACGCGGCGACAGGTTCGCATATGTTTTATCACGATACAGAATGACTTAGGCTAGTGTAGGATTAGGCTAATGAATATTTTCTCTGGTGTTTTTCATACAGTTACAACGCCACCCCTACGATATTACAGTAATTGAAAATCATGGAGCCCACGAAAGAGCATATTCGACATGTGATGCTGTATGAGTTCCATAAAGGATCTAACACTAGTGAATCCGCAAAAAACATTCAAAGAGTTTATGGAAATGATGATTGTGAGCGAATGGATGTGTAGGAGATGGTTTGAGAAGTTCAGAAATGGAGACTTCAGTCTGAAAGATTATCAACGAACAGGACGACCAAATGAGTTAGATGAAGAGTTGCTGAAAGCAACAGTGGAGGAAAACCCAACGGTAACTGTAAGAGAACTTGGCCTGCAATTCGGCGTGACCATTCATCGTCGTTTGAAGTTGTTAGGAAATATAGTGAGTTTGCAAAATGGGTTCCGCATGATTTGTCACAAGTGAATCTTCAACATCGAATCGATATTTGCACATCACTGCATTCTCGGCAACTGCAGGCACCGTTTTTGAAACGGATTGTCACTGAGGATGAAAAATGGGTCCTCTATAACAATATTAAGCGTCGACATCAGTGGCTTAGCCGTGAAACAAAGCCTGAACCTCAACCAAGGAATGGATCCCATCCAAAGAAAATTTTGCTATGCGTTTGGTGGGATATGCAGGGAATTATTCATTTTGAGCTTCTGCCAGATAACCAAACAATCACAGCTGAAGTCTACTGCCAACAACTCCAGCGATTGAAGATGGCATTACAAGAAAAAACGTCCTGCATTAATTAATCGCAGAGGTGTTCTATTCCACCAGGATAACACGCGCCCTCACACTGCTCGAATCACCACTGCCCAATTGGAGGCATTTGATTGGGAAAAAATGCCTCATCCACCTTATTCTTCGGACATCGCACCTTCAGACTACCATTTATTCAGAAGTCTGCAACACCACCTAAATGGACAAAAGTTGCAATCCAGGGAAGCTATCGAAAACGAAGTAATCGCTTTTTTAACTTGAAACCAAGGGATTTCTTCGAACGTGGCATAAAAAACTTTTCTACAGGTGGGAGGAGGTTATAGAAAAAGAAGGGAATTATATTGATGATTAATTTGTTATGTCATTTAATTTTTGTTGTGAATAAACTAAAACTTCGAGCAAATTTGTCCTTATAAGTCATTTAATTTTTGTTCTGAATGAACTAAAAAATCGAGCAGAATATATGTTACAACCTTATACATTAATATCAGACAGTAGCGTAATTATGATATTATGAATAATCATTATTTCCACTCAAGGTATGCTTTTGTCCCCCATGTCCAGTGCTTGCGATGGTCTTCAACAACCTGGAGAAGAAACTGGAGTTGTTCTTCGTCTTTGGTTAGGTATCCAGAAAAATCCTGGATGAGAGCAACTCCACGTTCAGCGAAGTCATTGGTTACAGTTAGAGTCGGGTCCGGGTCTGGGTCATTTTTCTAATTTACTTTCGGGTCCGGGTCCGGGTCCGGGTCATTTTTCTAATTTACTTTCGTGTCCTAGTCCGGGTCCGGGTCGGACCCGAAAGTTCACTTTCAGGTCCTGTCGGGTCTTTCAGTATATGACCCGGGTCTGGGTCGGGTCCATTATTAAAAATGTAATAATTATAATCTGGTATAGGATAGGTAATAAGACTGCTACCGTAGCTACATTAACATGTTCTCTGAAACATAGTAAAACATTATATGGCTATACGGTAGTAGCATAACTACATACTGTACTGTATATATTAGTTAATCCGATTTTGAAAATGTTTGAAAGTAGGTACCGGTATATTAATTGTATTACATGTAATATTTAATAGTAGTAACTAGGTATAGTTATACATGCATTGCTAAGGGGCAAAGTACGATGTATGATTGCTCTCTTCAGCCCCCTTATTCTAAATTTTAATTAATTTTGTGAAAACAAATTCTATATTTTTTTGAGTGAACTCAAATGGAAATTATCATCTACTTGCATTAAAATTAAATACTTTGTTTTTCTTAAAAAACAAAAATAAAACCGATAATATGAAATAATTAAAGTCATTTGGTAGTAATATTGTCTTTATATTTTGAGGGCAACATATTCTGTGAACTCCTTCAAAACAGATATTGGTATAGCGGCATAGCCTATACTTATTTCTCTTAGAATCTAGATTGAAAGTTGTGGCAAGACAGGAAAGAGATTTCTGAATTTTTAACTGATTTTTTTTTTATTTTGAATATATATATAATTATATATATATATATATGCGGTTCTTAACTGATATATTTTTATAGGACTATTCTACACTATTTTATTTAAGAAGACTTTATTCCCAACACCGTTCGATCGCAAACACAATACAGTAATCCCTTGATTAGTGTGGTTTTGATAAATGCGGTTTTGATTACTGCGCAAAAATTTATTGTGACCATCCCTTGATATTTACGGTATAAAATTTGAATAGTGCGGTTCAAAAATGTTTGAAAATGGCGGGCAAATAACCAGCTGGGCCGAAACCGTCTCCCGCCTTCCCTAATCCCTACTGCGCTTCAGTTTATCGGCAGACACGAGTGCGCACAGACGTCTTACACGTACATGCAATCACTCTACATGAATTTTGGAAGCAATTTAACATTAAACAAGCAGTTGCAAACATTCACGAGTCGTGGGAAGAATTGACAGCCAGCTGCATGAGAGCGGTCTGGCAGAATCTTTTGCCTGAATGCGCAAATGATTTTGGTGGTTTTATTAAACCTGTCAACGAAGTCATTAATGATATTGCTACGATTGGAAGAGACCTTGGCTTCGAGGATGTCGATTCGGGAAATGTTCGGGAATTATTGGCTTCACATTCAAAAGACCTAAGTGACGAAGATCTTCTTGGAATCGAGCATCAACAGGCATATGAAGAAGAAGAAAAGGAAACTGAAGAAACGGAAATTATTTCTAAGGAAATCACGGTGAAAGAACTTGAAGAATTGTTTCGGACAATTGAGAAGGCCAAACATCTTTTACTCGAGATGGATCCAAATGTAAACAGAAGCATGAACGTTCGCCGTGGTTTAGATAAGCAAATTGATTGTTATCGCAAAATGTTGTCAGAAAAGAAAAAAGCGAACACTGTTCAATTGACTTTAGATAAGTTTTTCTGTAAAAAATAAATGTTCAATCGACTTTAGATTAGTTTTTATTATAAAATAAATGCTTTAAAGTTTAAATATATGTTCAATCGACTATAGATACGTTTCTCTGTAAAAAATAAATGCTTTAAAGTTAAAATAAATGTTATTCTAAATTGTTTTTTATTTTCCAGGATTCATTATAATTATTTCCATTGGTTCTTAACTTTGATTAATGCGGTTTTGATATATGCGGTGACATCGGAGGATTAATTAACCGCACTATCAAGGGATTACTATACTGCGTCTAATAATGATTGCGAAAGAGAATTTCTTTGCGGGTTCAGAATGAAGCTTAGAGCGGAGAACAATCTTTCAACGCTAACTCGTGTGCACGGAGTAGACAATACTACCAAGGCTGCCTGTTTTAATTCTCGTCCCATTTCCATCCACCATTTCATGGGATCTTGATGGATCAGTTTCCCAACTGAATCTCTCTTTTTCGCGAGGCGAGGACATTTTCCAAACTGCATCACGCCTGCATCAAACTTCGCACTCAGTGACACAGTTTGAATTCGTCCTTCCTTCTGGAGAAGTCTTTCCTTTTGTCGCAATTCTTTTTCAACTCACAACTCACAAACAAACAATAAAATATATTAGGATTAGGCTATTCTTCCGTCACCGTTAACTCTCCACTTCCAGTGAATCATTTGGAGGGTGGAGTGATAATTCAATGCATTGTTGCCAAATCTAAAGGCGCACACATAAATTTTGTAAACTAAAAACGGTCTAGGTCAATTTCAAAATTCACTTTCAGGTCCGGGTCTTTCTTTTTCTAATTCACTATCGGGTCCGGGTCCGGGTCCGGGTCTTATCTCACTTTCGGGTTAAACCCAGGTCTGGGTCCGGGTCCGGGTCCGACGTGCCAGCCCTGCGTAGGATATAACTCAGAAAGTCTTTGATTTTGTGGAAACTGATATAAAATGCAATTTGAGTTTATCATGTTAAAAAAATCTGGACAAACTGCGACAATTGCTTAAACTTAAGTCTTAACATCCATAAAACACGCTGCCAAGACGTCTAAAATGTAGAATATCCATATTCCCAACTTAATTAAAATTAAATATTCTGAGGTTAGGTAATAGAAAGGTCATCCCAGCACCACACTTCTTAGAGAAATAATGATTTGAGTAAGTAGGATTTTGCAGACCACACACACACACACACACACACACACACACACACACACACACACCAAAAAAAGAAAAATTAGAGACGTTAAAATACTGATGGAAAATAGAGTGAACAGGGTAGTGAGAAAAATTGAAATTTTATTGTACAAAATTTTTCAAAAGTCCAATAGCATAGCATAGAGAGTGTATTAATGTTTTAGTTCAATACTATGGGGGCCTGACTTTCGAACAACCCCGTATATCCGTTAGTTTTACAGTCAACACTATTTTAAAACTGGATATCAGTGTTCAAATTTAGAGTCTCCTGTTAAAGGATTTATCTTATGAATAACTAGTGTTTGTTCTTCACACAAATTAATGACTGTTTTTTCTCATAATGGTTAAAATAGCAGTCAACCTGTATGAAGGTTTCGTTTGTCTAAAAATAGTTATTTTTTTAATAATATCTCAAACATTTCGTTTCCTTTATGTAACTGTATAAAGCTGTAGAGGGCAATAAAGTGTAATGACTATTATAACTGGGATCACACACACACACACACACACACACACACACACACACACACACACACACACACACACACGAAACTATATATTGATGTTTTCTGACCTTGTCTCAATGGATAACAATAAAGATTTTCACATTGCACGAAAGAGGGAATAAACTTTTATGGATACTATCTCGTATGAAAGCAATTCCTCCATTACTCTTTCAATCCTTATCAGTACAATTTCACGCATCCTATAAAATAATATTAAAAATCGCGCGGCGAATAATCGCGGGAAAAATGATTTAAACCTAAATCGCGGTAATATTCGAGTAGCGAAAGGCCCAATCAAAATTTATTTGGTTCAATTTCAGCCCCTTTTTATTTCCCATTATGCTATTTGCCACAGTATATATGGCTTCCTTCTTTTTGGAATGGAGGCGACGGCAGGGCCACGTCGAAATATCGCGAGGTCAAAGGACATTGGGTACGTTTAATTATTATTGGATGGGTGACCCACCTCTGCGTTTGGATGATGTAGTAACCCTTACATGATTCAGATTCCACGTAAAACTGTAGGTCCTCTTCGTCACATGACTTTTATGCCGTTACGAAGGAGTTAAACAGCCTCCAAAATACACACACATCATATATATATATATATATATATATATATATATACACACACACACACACAGTATATATACAGTATATATACTGTATATATACAGTATATATACACACCTCATCGTAACCTCGTAGCAGTTCCGTGCGTTGGTCTCTCTTCACACGAAGGTCAAGCTGATGGCCCCGCCTGTAGGCCTGTTTTGGTGGAGAAGCGAGTTGCTCTCTTGCGCTCTTCATCTCACGGAGCCATAGCCATCGCAAATATATATGTATATGGGATTGACCTCAGAATTGTTCCCTGAGGTTTTTTCATGACACACACAGACCGTGCATGGAACAAGGAACTCTTCTGGGAAAATAAATCCACTATAGTCCGAATAAATAATGGTAAATTACAAACACTATATTTTTTTCTTTTTCATGATGTTAGCCCGACGTGGGCAACGGGTCACTCGCAAATGGTCACTTACCATTACTTCTTCGGACTATAGTGGATTTAATTTTCCCAGAAGAGAGAAGAGTTCCTTGTTCCATGCACGGTCTGTGTGTATCATATGTATATATATATATATATAATATATATATATATATATATATATATATATATATACAGGGTGTCCCATAAGTCCGGCATCATAGGAAAAATAATAAAAAAAGGCAAACCAAAAGCTTTTATTTACAGAACGTGCTCAGTATGTCCACCATTGTTTTCAATACACAAATTCAGACGTGATACCCAGTCAGCAAGCACACGGTGAATGATGTCAGGAGTAATGGTGTTACATGCCCCAATAATGCGCTGCCGCAAATGTTCAACACTCCTAATTTTCTCTGCGTATACCAGCGCTTTCAAGTGGCCCCAGTGATAAAAATCTAGTGGCGTGAGATCCGGGCTTCTAGCTGGCCATTCCACAGGCCCTCGACGTTCTATCCAATGACCAGGGAATTGCTGGTACAGGTATTCCCTTACTTGGGTGCTGTAATGTGCAAGAGCGCCGTCTTGCTGGAACCATGTTGGGAAATTTCCTTCTTCGTTCAAGACACTGGGAAATGCTTCTTCCTTGAGCATACGTAGGTAGGTGCCTCCAGTGACATGTTCATCGAAAAAGAGGGGGCCTATGATGCGATCCTTCCAAATGCCACGCCATACCATCACCCGAGATGCACCTTGTTCCTTTGAAGAGGTATACCAGTGAGGGTTGTTTTGAGACCAGTAGCGGGTGTTCTGTCGATTTACCTCACCATTTCCATAAAAAACAGCCTCGTCACTGAACAGAATGGTGGATGGGAAATTGGCATCCCGAGCATATTGTTCCGTAGCCCATTCACAAAAATTCCATCTGTCGGTCGGGATCATCTTCGCTTAATTTCTGTAGGATCTGAAGTTTATATGGATGCCATTTGTGAGCCTGAAGAATGCGATGGATGCTACTTTTCGACACTCCTGCCTCGGCGGACAATCGCCGAAGAGACTTATTGGGACTTTTGTTAAAATGAGCCAGGATAGCAGTCGCTGTATCATCGTCAGTGGACCTCCTTGAAGGTCCACTGCGTGGTTTATCTTCTATGGATCCTGTTTCCTTAAACTTTGCAACAAGTCTACTAACACAACTCTGTGTTATTGGCTCGCGGTCTGGATGCAGTCTGTTAAATTCAGCAGCGGCCTCTCTTTGACTCCGATTTCCTATGAGTAGAATTATCTGGATTCGTTTTTCCTTGCTCACAGACATTATGGCCTGTAGAAAGAGAAAAATATGAATTATGGTTTGTAGAAATAGAAAAATATGAATTTCTCCTATGATGCCGGACTTATGGGACACCCTGTATGTATATATATATATATATATATATATATATATATATATATATATATATATATATATCTGCTTTCTAATTTCAATGGAAATGAATTGAATTTCATTGTATCTTTTAACATCACCATAAAAAGAAATGATATAAAATGAAGAATCTTGAAATGTCAATTGAGTTTTTTGAATCTCTTTAAATCTTTGGAACTTTTAAATTTTTTTTTTTTCTTCTTCTTTTTCTAATGAAGACCTTTTAAATTTCGATAGAATTTTAGTCTTTTCTCTCAATCGTTAGAGCTGGGGAAAAAAAAGTTAAAAATTTTATTCAGACACCAAAAGCTTGCCAAAACTCCCCCCCCCCTCCCCTCTCTTTCTCTCTCTCTCTCTGTTTAAGGATTTTTGTGGTCTGACCTTTTGAACATGGCATCATCAGGATCTCTTTCTCCTCCTACTGCCCCCCCCCCCACCATCATCTCTGAACACAAAACCTTATGAAGGGAGAATTACGTCTCATACTGCGACCATGACCTTCTGAAAGTATAATGATCAATATTATTATTCGTCTTGACTATAAAATTTTCGAATCAGAAATCACAACCTTTTCTTTCAGTTCTCTCTCTCTCTCTCTCTCTCTCTCTCTCTCTCTCTCTATATATATATATATATATATATATATATATAGAGAGAGAGAGAGAGAGAGAGAGAGAGAGAGAGAGAGAGAGAGAGAGAGATTTCTTCCTTAATATCACGGATGAAAATTAACGGAAATTAATTACCGTTAAAAAGTTTGCCGTTGTCCCAACTTTTAAAAAAATGTGTATATCCATTTAACCGTTAAAATAAACTTTTCTTAATCTTTTGCCGTTTTTTAACGATATCTTCGTTTTTGAAGCGAATTATTTGACGCACAGACCACTGTCTTTTTCCCTTCCTAACCGGAAATAACGCTAAAACGTTATAACTTTCGTCATTAGAGAGGAAGGCCACACGCAGATGTTAATTCCTTTACATCGAAGACAATCTTATTCATCCCATTTAAAGCTTTCAATTAGGGGTAAAACCCCGTTTAAAAAAAGCGTCTTTCAAACTTTGAAAGACGAAAAAATGGCTTTTGAACTTATACAACAATAATATAATAATAATAATAATAATAATAATAATAATAATAATAATAATAATGATGATAATAATAATAATAATAATCCTCTGTAATCCAGAATCGTCAATGGGTAACTAAAATATTGTTTTAATACAAATAAAAATTCCAAACTCAGTCCCTAAAAATGTTATTCAAATTCCCTTTTAAAGAAAAAAACTAAGCCCCTCATCCAACCCTCTCAGTAACCAACAATAACCCCATTTCTTCCGCAAACACGAGGGTGTCGGAGATCCCCCGAATGTCGCGTCTCCGCCCTTCTTAAAATCAAAAGAATGCCCAGTCGAGACGCATCACAAAAGACTCGGAGTTGGCACTCCTCCAACGAGACTCGAACTGAAATATGGAAGGTGAATGCCACCTAACGCGTCCTTCGTTCATTTCCAAAGTCTTTTACTCTTCTTATTTTTAAGGTCACTTTTTCTTTAGTCTTATAAGTATGTTGAGTTATATGTCTTCTTCCGCCGTCTTTTACGCCATATTATAGGCCCTTGCTTTGTATGGAGGGATTTTAAAAAAAAAAAATTTTAAGTTAGAACGGATATATGTTTACGTTCGTAAGTTTTGCTTCATCTTATTATATTTTAGGTTTTATCATTTGTTTTTCGTGTTGATGTGTGTGTGTGTGTATATATATATATATAATATATATATATATAATTATTATTATTATTTTGGTGGCGTTTTTATATATAATATATATACTCTACCAAAATAATTTGACAGTGTTGAAAGGTAGTGTGAAATAACAAAATACAGTAAAAGTAAGAAAGCATACAGAGAAGGAAAAACCTTCATTTCATTCCCTGGTGGCACCATTCTTTGCAGTGCCAAGTGCTTTTACCTTATGTGGCATAAAATCTACAAGATTTTTACTAGTATTTTAGTCCACGTTGCGTCATGTCTCGGCGACAGTTTCCTCCGGGCGTTCCACATTGCAGGGAGGTGGACGATATGTTCTCAGCTTCCAATCTAGGTACTCTCATGCACAGGCGCTCAGTAAGAGTGATATTAGAAGACTGATGCGGTAATCTCTCTTCCACTGTGCACTCATAACAGAAGTGTGATAAGGAGTTCCATCACACTAGAAAATAAAATGATCAAGTTAGGAATGTCTTGGTGGTTTGGTCCCGGGAAAATCTGAATGATTCTTCAAGAGTTTTGCATAAATGGGGAATTTAAACAACCTTTCAACTCTATTTTACGATTGTGTCAAACTGCTGCCGGCCACACCATGACATTTATGACGCCGTATTTTACTGTGGGTTGAAGACAATGATGCTGAAATGCTTCAGATAAACTTTACAAACACATTCAATTTCTAGATATGAACTATTGAAATTTGTATTCGTCGAAGACCAGCACACGTCACCAAAACTCACGAGTATTACTCATCCTTTTCGTAACTCACTCTGTTGAACTGTGTTTAAGCTTTACAGAGAGACTGGGTTTCCTACTGCGCGTTTTTTTCAGCCAAAGGCTTATTTCAGCTTTGCAAGCGACGTCGATAATACCTTTCCGACGATTAGTTTGGCCATAACGACGCCGAGAAAAATATCAAATTAAACCGACCAAAATATAATTAAATACTTGCAAACCAATTGAAATTGTAAATCCAACCATACGATGATAACACTAATCGTAGTTATTATTCTGGTATTAAATTAAGTGGTGAATACAATGACTGGCTTAACCAATTGGGGTTGGTTGGGAAGTATTTAACTTGTAGTTGGTTGTTGTAACTATTTTTCTCAGTGGAGTAAGGGCACACTCCTTTCTCGATGTCATTCTTGATGATTTTCTTGTCCGCTTTACACTATTAAATATTCTCTCTGTGGTGAAGTTCAAAAGTATGAGTATATTGACAACAGAAGCACGTGAAATACCCAGACTTTCTATAGATTTATACGTTACTTCAGCCGTACTCTGAGTACTACCTTATGACAACATAGCGAACAACATGCCAAGACAATATGGCAACATGGCCAACTACAACATGCCAACACAACATGTCAACATGGCCAATTAAACCATGCATGGATTAAACGGAGAAATATCACGGTAACCTTTTGTCTTCAATATGTTTGGGATGCGAGCAGAGGTTGTTAGTTTGTAAACACGCTATATCTACAGTATAGTAATCAGGGGAATATCTGCAAACTTGCTGCAACAGTGGTCAAAAGCTTGAATTTTGGTACATATGTTCTATGGGATGACCGAAATTTTTTTACCATAAAGGGCAGAGGTTCCAAGGTTAAGGTCAAGGTCAATCAAGGTTTCAAGGTCAAATGCTAAAAATGCCTCTAGATCGGCTCCCCAAAGGTCTAAAAAGCTGGTTCTGGTGTCAAAATGATCTTTCCAATAAAATAAAGGCACCGTGTACGATAAGTGCGACCCCTCAGGTCACCAGATTGCACACACAAGGTCATGTTGTCAATCAGGTGACCACCCGGTTTGTTTTCTTTAAAATAGCATAAACTACGCCGTGTGACCTATCATATCAAACGTCTCGATAAGACAAAATTAATTATAATACTTGTGATGACCTGAATTGTGACCTTGATTCATGACCAAGGTTGTTATAGCTTTTTCAACAACAACAAAAATCGTGTGATATATCAAACTGGAGGGCTCAATGAAACGAATTGGTTTGCAGTGTTTTAATTAACATCGGGAGTACTCATGACCACAGAGCATGTATTAGGCGTTCGTGAGCGGGATGGGACGATCCATCACCGCCAACTCATCGCCGCCAACTCATCGCCGCCAACTCATCGCCGCCAACTCATCGCCGCCAACTCAACTCCGCCGACTCAACTTCAGCCAACTCATCGCCGCCAACTCAACTCCATTTTTTCAAAAAATAAATTAAATTTATTTTTGAAGGTTACAGCTTTAAAAAATTAAAAATCGTTAGAAACTCTTTATTATACTACGTTAAAAAAAGATTAAAAGGTTCAGATTTTAATTAGTGGTAATTGTAGGCAATCCCACGTAAATATTCTAATGGTGATCGTTGCTCAAAGTTTAAAACTAGTTTTAATATACGGTCATCAGCATCACGATATTTTTTTAACTTTGAAGGTGGAGCATGACCTCCTACAAGTTGTTCGAGATAGAATATCTCGACTCTTCTGTATTTTCTATAAGGCATCTATAATGTTAATTGGTGAAGGTAAGGTTAGGTTAGGTTAGGTTAGGTTAGGTTATATTATATAAATAAAATATTATATAAATATAATTAGTTATGTTTTCAATGGTTGTTGCAAGTGTTTTTAATTTCCTTCAGTACCTATCATCGCACTAAAGAAAGATTAATAAATTATACAAAACATTATTTGGCAACGGTGCATTCGGAGTTGAGTTGGCGGCGACGAGTTGGCGGCGATGAGTTGGCGGCGATGAATCGGCGGCGATGAGTCGTACTAGACGCTTCGTGAGGGTCATAGTCATAAGCTCACCTGTCCATTCTCACTTCTCGCAGGAACAAGTGCACAGCCGAGTGCAGACGAGCGCAGTCTGTTTGCAAGTGCATGAGTGACATGGCCTCTTACACCTGCACTGCTGAGGTGGTGCAAGAGTTGGCTGGGACATCCAACGGGGACCCAAGGAGAGCGTGTCTAAGGCCTTCTTCTATCCGTACTCTTCTGGAGATAGAGGGTTCTGTTCGAAGGGAGTAACAGAGCATCCGATGTTGGTGGGAGGCATTCTACTTTTCGGGTTTTGTGGTAAAACAATGTTTCTCGAAGGAGACTTGTTTCATTTCAAAGGCTTTGTCGTAAGGTGGCACACAAATCGTTGAAAGATTTGAAGTTTTCCCCCTCTCTGATCGGGGAGAGAGGTATTTCATTGTCGGGGCTTTTTTATCGTCTGAGTTATTTCTTTACCGAAGTTCCTCTATACGTTCCAAGTCGTAACCTTTCCCTTCCCAAAAAACGACGACACCGTATCACATCCTGTGAAAACGTGGAAGAATGAGAGCGCACGATCCATCTCTGCATTCAAACCTTCGACCAAATCATTCAGAAAGAAAGAGTTGTGTCAAGCCTTTGCTCCTCCCGAGCACGAGCCATACTTGAACGCCTGGAGGAAGGCTGGCCATTTGTCCACACAAAATAACTGCTCGAGAAAACTTGTTAAGGAAAAACGCCCGCGAAAGTACCTCTCCGCAGAAAGAGAGCACCAAAAACAGGGTCTCCAAGGCTCAATGATGCCATTTTTCTTTCTTTTAATATAACTTTTGAAAAGATTGTGTAGTGTGTAAGATGCATGTATGTGTTGTGAGGAATAGAGAAAGAAAGTGTGTGTTTGAGAGCATGCTGGACTGCTCACAGGGTAGATGAGACACGGTAAAAGATCAGCTAAAGAGGACAGTGACAGGAGGAACGGGAGTTCCAGCACTCCCTTTCTCCTGCCTAACATCCCCCTTGGAGTACTTCCCTGGTCGATTGGTGTCTACAATCTCCTCCAAACCTCCGTTGCTCCGTACTCGACTGTTGAAGGCAGACAGGCTATTAAAATTGTACAATGTACAGGGCATCAGCTGCCATGAGACCACCTCCAGGTGGCCATAATATCGAAGTCTTGGAGGACCTAAAGGCCCATCCTAATGTTGGTATCTACAGATGCGTCAACACGCGATGGAGGCTCTCGCCTGATGTCCCAAAAATTATACATTTTTTAATGTTAGATTGGTCACTCAGTCTCCCTAAGGCCCCAGGCGCAGTGACAACCGACGGGCGTGACAACTTGGGATGTTGATGGTTTGGGGACATCTTGGGATGTTGATATGTGGCAAAATTTGGCTTGAGCCCTCTGGAGGGACCGGGCAGAAATTTTATCATAGCACTTTTTGTTCCATTTTCCCTCGATGGCCACGAAATACACCGTGGTTAGCTCCTTAACATCACGTAGAATGCCTTCCGGCAGTCCTTCCACGCTTTCGGATTCTTTTATTCTTAATATCACAGTTGCATAGGCTTTCTCGGCTTCCCTGAAACACGCTTCAGTGAGCACAAAAGATTGTCTCGAGAGGACCCCTTACAAAGAAAACAGCCGGCGGTCCATTGCAGTTCAATTCAGAATCTGGAAAGGGGAAACGAATATAAGAAACTATGATGACATGTCGATAGCTCAGGCAAGCTGACGTGAAATAATCACTTGGTCATGGGTCAAGGTCACAGTTCAGGTCATCACAAGTATCGTATTACTTTTGCCTTATCGAGACGGCTTATTACACGGCATAATTTATGCTGTTTTTAGAGAAAACAAACCGGGTGGTTACCTGATTGAAAATATGACTTCGTATGTGTGACCTGGTGACCTGAGGAGCTGCACCTTTTCTATAAGATGCCTTTATTTTATTGCAAAAATCACTTTGACACCAGAATCAGCTTTCTAGACCTTTGGGGAGCCGATCTAGAGGTATTTTTAGCATTTGACCTTGAAACCTTGATTGACCTTGACCTTTATCCTTTAGGGTAAAATATTTTCGATCCTCCCATAGAACATCTGACCCAAAATTTAAACTTTTGACCACTGTTGCGGCAACGATGTCATTAATAAAGATATTCCATTACCTTGAACTGTCCAGAAGACAAAGCACCCTATTTATTTCGCAGCAGCAGTATATATACTGTGTAAATAAAATAAATTTCACACTTAAATACGTGAAATAAATGAATGATGCAAACCCACAAGGATGGGTTTGCATCATATATATATATATATATATATATATATATATATGCTCCTCGATGGTGTAGTGGTTAGCATCGCTGACTACGAATCCACCGACACCAGGTTCAGGGACTTTGTAATTTCTGACCGCCCGTGGTGGGTCGTGGTTCGGATTCCACGTTAAGTCTAAGGTGGAGCAACGAGCTTGACCTTCATCAGAATGAACAATTCAGGCGGAAGCAAAACCAAGGTTAACCAAGTTAATATTATTATCACTTGTTTCAGTACG
Source organism: Bathynomus jamesi (assembly GCA_023014485.1). Lineage (NCBI taxonomy): Eukaryota > Metazoa > Arthropoda > Malacostraca > Isopoda > Cirolanidae > Bathynomus > Bathynomus jamesi. Next base: position 59,846 of record JAJOZX010002447.1, read on the forward strand.
CGTCGTATTTTTCTCTCTTTTTTAGTCATAATTTTTAGTTTGTTTTTAAATGTATATTTGTTTGATTTATCTTATCATTTATTACCTTTACTAATGGGATTTATATATCCTGCCGATAAAACTTATCATTATTATATATATATATATATATATACCGCAACAGAGGACCAAAAACAAGATGTAATAAGCTTCATAGGCAAGGAAATTATGGATATGCGTTTTAATATACTCCATAAATAATCTCTACAATGGATCCAGTAATACAGTAGTTCAAATTCATCGTGTCTTGCTTGTTCTCATCTGTATTCATTATGTACGTTCATTTCGCTTTCCGTTTAGAAGTTAAATAAATAAGCATGACGGCGTTATTCAAGTTTAATGAGGATTTAGGAGTATTTTAAAGGAAATTAAAAGTAGGTTGATATGAATTTGAGAGGACGTTAAAGAAACTTGCTAATGAATTTTCAGTGATTTTCGAGTGGATTTTAAGTGAATTCTAAGTGAAATACAGTTTTTGTTTTAATTGTGTTTAAATTCCAGTCTTGTATAGAACTGGAATAGGATTTATAATCCTGTTTATTACATAACATCTGGTCCAATATTTACGTTTTAAATTATCTTTTTGAACAAATGACATTGAAAAGAATGTCGAGTAAATGTGTTGCGATTTTATATTACATAAAATGGACTTTCAAAATTCAGATTTTTTTTTTTTTTTTTTTTTTTTTTTAGTAAATCGCTTTAAAAATATATAATTTCTTCCTCTTATTTTATTTTATTTTTACTCTTGTAAATCCTTGTAAATTATTTTTTTTTACTCTTATTTCTTATCGGATTATTTTTATTTCTACTTTTCGCTTTTTATCTCGATATTTTGTCTGTTTCCTTTCTTTTAGCTCTTATTTTGCCTTATCCGTTTTTCTCTGTAATTATAAAGACTTATCTTCATTTATTCCTTCTTTTTCATAGAGAGTTATCCTCTTATTATCTTCATATCTCCTCTTTATCTTAGTCTTATCTTCATTTCCTCATTTTGACGTCTTTATCAATTATATTTTTTAGAAGGTAAATTATTTGCTATTCTGTTATTTGAGCCTCCAAATACGCAGTTTTGAAACTCAATTTAAAACTATTTAAAATGTCATTAAACTCCTCCAACTTTTTACCCCCAATGCGATTATGAGTCTTTGCCCTACACCAGGATAAGGGGCATAAGGAAAGTAGTTTTGGTAAGTGACACTTATATCAGAAAAACCATGGTGAGTGCATGGACACTTCAAAGTGCGTGCCGCGCATCAACTGAGAAGTGCCTCAGTTAGAACCAGTGCCACAGTAGGAAACACCTCACTATAAATTTCGTTAAAAATGAGGAAACCAACCACATATCACCCTTCTTAGATATGCCAGTTTCTATGTTGAATTATAAATATCACCCTTCGTTATACAGGAAATCTACTATAACACAGTCTTGGGCTTCCACCTTTTAAGCTCAGTGACATAACTACGCACAATCAGTATTATTAAAATCATTACCCACAAAGCTTATCAATATATTCAGATTCTACACATTTCCACACCGAAATACAAAATTTTGAGATTTTTATTTCGCATATCTAACTCATATCTTTGCCATCAATTTTTTTTTTAATTTTCCTCATTTCGACAATTGAATTTTTAATTCATTTTCAGGTAATCAAATTACGTTTTTTCACAACATTTTTCTGTTCATCTGAAAGGGAACTAGTTTAGTTAGTGTCTAGCTAAGCATTTTGTTGCCAAGGCAACGGAAATTTAGTCATAAAGTAATCATATAGATAATTCTATAGACGAGAAATTTCTACAGTAGGTCTCCTTATGCAGGGTGGTACATTTCTGTTGTATACATTTTCAAATACTAACTGTTCGTCCGCTAGAAGTGGGTTCTGGTTCAGTTTGATCATCACACTAAATGTTTCATGATCACTCTACATTAGATTTAATGGGTGGACCCCAAAATTGTGATTTCTGTTGCAAATACTTTATATGTTTCAGTGTTTATTCTGTACCTAATAAAACACTTTGCAACACAATCAATAAAAACTCTTGGATTTCTTACCTGACGTATTTATTCTTTGTATTATCCGTAGTAATCAGTTCTCAATGCCTTCTCTTGCTGTAATCTTTCAATGAATAATTATACACAACTTCATATTGTTCAATATACTGAACAAATATGATATTTGTTTTAGATTGAATTTGCTTTTAAATTTTTTCACGACCTCTCTCTCTCTCTCTCTCTCTTCTCTCTCTCTCTCTCTCTCTCTCTCTCTCTCTCTCTCTCTCTCTCTCTTTGAGGTCTGCGAATCTACTGAGCTGAGTAACACCGAAGTGACGGGACAGAAAATAATGAAAGCTGTGTCCTTTTTTAGATACAGTATGTCACTGACGTGTCACTGATATATATATATATATATATATATATATATATAAAATGAACTGAATAAACTGACTTTATTGTTTTAAAAAATGTTGCAGAGATGAGTTGAATCTTGAGTGAATCTTGAATCGCATATCTTGAGTGAGCTATTATTGTTTGTACTCCAAAATTCAATTTTCTCCAGTTAGGTTCCGTGGAGTACTATTGAACTTTTCGAGAAGTACCAATTATCTGCAGTAACATTCTACCGAGATTACTTTCTATCTACGATGAAATTTTTTTTTTTTTTTTTTAATAAAACTGTTTAACGAAGTTCAAAGAAAATCAGGGATGGTTTTAAGGGTATATTAAAAGTACCCTTAAAAATCAGCGCTATTACCCTGATGTCATATTAAATATTCAGTTCTATTTTTATGATAAATCGGACATATATATATATATATATATATATATATATATATATATATATATATATATATATATATATATATATATATATTATATTATATATATATATATATATATTAAAGGTGAAGATAAAGGATAAAGCAGCTTAGATCATCTTAATACGTCAAAGGAGGCATTATGATGACAGAGTATTACAAAATACAACCTAAAATTACAACAAAAACTTTGGTTTGTCTCTCACGAGGGCTACACGTCGTGACCATGTCGCAACACAACACCCCTTTCCGTTAGATTAACGACGTTAAGCGACGTTGGATGCGTTCAGTAGCTGTATGGGTGACCGTTTTCAGTGTCATTTAACTTCGATGATCGACGGGAAGCGGTGTTAAGACACTGGCCTCAACGTAGCCCATGGAGGAAAAAGAATGCGCAAATAATATAGTTAAAAAAATAGATAAAAAGATCGTATGCGAGAATTATCTATCGACTATCATTCTCTACATAGAACAGAATCAATTAGAGAAATCAGAATGATCATAAAACTGTTGATCTTTCCACTAACGTTGATCATTTTAGAAATTCTTTGGAAACGACAATTTATCAGATAAGAAAAGTGGATTGCCAATAACACTGGTATGCATATGAAATTTTTTTGTCTGCTGTGAGGGTTTTTTCAACTCATATTATATAATTTGACCATGCTGAATTCGAAAATGACATTGGTTTTCCTCAATCAGGTCAGGTTTTTTCTCTATTGGCCATTTATTGTAAGTCCAATTTTATCCCCAAATTTATTGATTTTTTTTAGCTTAAACACTGTAGATACGAGTAATATTATAAGAACACTCGTGAAAAATGAAAACATTGTGTGAATAAATACTTTTATTCATACAATGAATATGGAAAAAAGTTTATTGAGGAAGGAATGAAGTTTTTTTGGCCGTCTGTTTTTTTCTTCGGGCACGTCTCGCTTCAAACACCAGCAATAGTCCGCCAGCATATTGATATCCCAGTTTCCCTGGTACCTCTCTTCCATTATTTTGATATCTTGGTGAAATCGTTCACCCTGTTCCTCACTATAATCCCGCAATTTTCAGGAAAATAGTTCAAGTGGGACCACAAAAAGTGTATTTTTATGGACATGCGCGACCCATGAGCTTTGAAAGCTTCCATCAAGTTTTCGACAACGGACTCGTATTCTGGACTTCTACGCTTGCCAAGAAAATCAGTGACAACTGATTTGAATGCCTGCCAGGCATTCTTCTCAGTTGGAGTCATTGCGTTTTCGAACTGAGTATCCTTGATCAAAGTTCGAATTTGAGGACCATCAAAAACCCCAGCATTTAGTTTAGCATCAGATATATGAGGAAATTTACTCTCGAGATATCGGAATGCTGAACCCTCCTTATTCATTGATTTGATGAAATTTTTCATCAAGCCCAGCTTAATATGAAGTGGTGGGAGCAAAATTTTTGTTGGTGGTACAAGGGGCACTGAAATGACATTATGTGACCCAGGTTCAAAATTCTCTCTGGATGCCCATTCACGCTGTGCATAGTGCTTCTCATCCGCTCGGCTATCCCATTTGCAGAGGAAACATGGTATTTCGTGTATCCCCCTTGCATTCCCAATACAAATGCCACAATCTGAAAAAAAAATGAAAATATTTAAAGAATTTAGAGAATTTGTTCTATCAGATAAAAAAATCTATGCATTGGACTGTATCACTTCTGTGGGGAAGTTAAATGTTCTTATACGCTCTCAAATAACCTTTGGAAAAACAACATAGTCAATAGCAATAGTTTACTTATGATATTAGTATTACCTTCAAATCTCCACAGATCCTCCAGTTATGTTGGTCGTATACGAGAGCATCCAGTAAAATTTTCATGTTATCGTAGCTCTCAGTAAGTTGTACGGAATGTGCTACAGGACTGATGCAACCCTATTCCCAATGTTGAGAAGTACTGCTTTCAAACTTCGTTTAGACGAGTCTATAAATAGCCTCCATTCTGATGCGTTATATGGCAGGCCCAAGGATTCGATTAGCCCCTCAACATTGCAGCAATACACTAAGGAAGAGGTATTTTCGTGCACTGCAAAAAACTTGCGGAATTCTTCCTCTCGTTTCCTATACCAGGAGAATGTTGTTCCCGGAGCCAGCAAGTTGTCCTCTCGAAGTCGTGAGCCCAAGATCTCGGCAGCTAATTTGGAAAGTCCTAAATCCCTGGTAAGATCATTAAGTTTGGCCTGGTTGAGAGGCCTCGGCTCATTTGAAGCGGTATTTTGAGGTATATACGACTGGGACTGGTCATTGGCATTGGTCATTGATTCATCATCAGAATCATCGAAGTCCAGGGTTTGAGGTGGGTCGGGTATTGGAATTCCAGGACCATGGGGTACAGGTCTCATAGCAGAAGGAATGTCAGGGTATACAACAATGTGTTTATTCTTCTTGTTAACTCCTGAAAATAGAAACACAGAAACATGAATATAAAACTTGCATATGAATAGAAGAAGCATTCAGACAGTGGCGGCTCGTGAGAGAAGGCTGCGGTCTGTAAGATATGAAATAGGTCGATGGAGTCTGTATATTTTCTTTCTTTTTCATTCATATTGTCCCTTCGGGGACAATATGAATGAAAAAGAAAGAAAATATACAATCATTGTATATGTAAATGTAACTTGTATAACAATATGTATGTGTAAATGTATTTTCTATAACAATATGTATATGTAAATGTATGATTACCATTATGGTGAATATTACATTATGGTGAATATTATGTCAAGTTTCATACGAGGATTTCAAAATATTTAAGAAAAATAAATTTATAAGCCCACCTTGGAGGTTTGTCATGCAGAAATAGCAATCTGTCACGTGATCCTTTCCTTCTCTCCAAATCATGGGAATTCCAAAAGGCAAAGATTTCACTCTGCCTTTGCTCCATCTTCTCAAATTTTCAATGCACGTCTTGCAGCACATATGAGGGGCGAAATTTTTGTCCTGGTCCCCTAGCTTAATTCCAAAGTATGCTCTATACATTGTCTTCACAAATTTAGTGATTTGGGACTGGTTATTTGGCATGGTAACCATCCCACATATGTAGCAGAATCTATTGGGATCATTTTTACACGCTCTATTCATTATGAAATATTTTATCTATATGCCTGAAAAGTAAAAAAAGATATTATACAGTGAAACAAGTGATGATAGATGTTACTGTTCCAATTCCGCTTTGACAAAATCACGAAAAATTCTATTTTACTTATGAGGCCATAGCCGGATAACCTGAGCTGATTGAGAAAAACGGATTGCAGATTCGAAATCAGCAGGAAAAACTCTATAAGAATCACTTACAAAACCCTTGACAGCAAAATTGATGCATACCAGTGTAATAGATTAACAAAACGAACCGTAATTAAATTTTTTTCAAAGCGTTTCATCAAATGAAATATAAATTTTTAATTAATTTTGAGCAAAAATTTGCTTCTGAAAGCAAAAAAAACAACAAAAAAGCATTAATTGTGATGTTGCTTGAAACTTAATATGCAATACTTCATGTTAATTATCGAAATCATGAAAAAATACAGTTTGGGGAAAAATTTCTAAAATGCCATAAAAAATTACTAATTAATAATGATTCGGTTTATATATATCGTTAACAATAACGACATAAAAAAGATCCAATTATTGAGTAATTAATTGAGTGACAATATAGTTCATAACTTACTGAAAAATAACTCTGCATGAACAACTCTCAATCTTATGAACAACAACAGCGGAAGTTCATAAAGAAAGGGTTCATTAGCGACTAACTAACTCTCTCTAAAATGTGAGATGTTGTAGTAAATCCTTGTCTTGTTGGGCTGTCAAACCATCTGGTGAACTTTGTTCGTGGTATTTCCAGAGATTAAAAATTCTCTGGACCTGAAAGTAAAAATAGAAGGTAAGAAACTTTTGGTTTCATAAAAGACAAAAGAAGGCTCAGTCTCGATGCTGTAATCCTCTTAACGTCATCCTGAACCTTTCGGAACACCATATATTTCATTCTTCATTCTATATCCAGAATCTATTCCGGTATACGATGTATTATTATTATCATCAAGCTAATAATATTGTATATTAAATACATATATTTTATCCTTCGCAGTGAGTTTTATGTACAAAGACATATTGGTAGTACAGGGTGAGTCAAAAGTTTGGAAACATAGGAAATACACACACACACACACACATATATAAGAGTGTCCCAAAACCATGTATACATTTTTAAAAAACTTATAACAGGCGAACCCACTAACGGATTCAGATGATTTTTATTTCTTTTTATAGGTAAAATATACAACATCGAAATAATAGATAGTTTAATTTGTTTTAAACACGTAAGTGTTCGAAATGTCGACCATTGACATCAATGCACCACTGCGCTCTTTGATTCACTGATTGGCAGACTTCAACAAAAATGTTTGTAGGAATATTTCTACACGCTTTTTCAACTGTGCTCTTTAGTTGTTCAAGTGATGTAGGTCTTCTACTGTATACTTCATTTTTCAAATGACCACATAAAAAAAAGTCAAGTGGGTTCAAATCTGGTGAACGTGGTGGATACTCGATACTACCTCGTCGTCCGATCCACCGATAATGAAATGTTTCATCAAGGTAGTTCCTGACATCCTGATGGTAATGAGGAGGTGCTCCATCTTGTTGAAAGTAAATGTCCTCATCTCCGTATAACTGTCGAATTGCAGGAAAACCTTTTCCCCGAAGCATGTTGAGGTAGCTATGACCGGTAACTGTACCATCGAAAAAGAATGGACCAACCAAACCTTTGGAAGAAAAACCACACCAGACAGTTATACCCGGTAAATTTACGTCGTTCCACATAAATGTGTGGATTTTCTTGTGACCAGTATGTGCAATTATGACGATTAATTATACCATTCAACTTAAATGTAGCCTCATCAGACCACACAATTTTGTCCGCAAATCGGCCATCTTCTGTGTTTTTTACTCGAAACCATTCGCAAAACTGGATTCTGCGATCCGGATCATCCTCATTCAAGGCATGTAATAATCTCGGGATGTAAGATTTCCATTTAGCATTCTTCAGATTTCTGTGGACACTTGTCTTACTTTTCCCTGTTTCATGAGCACATTGTCTCACAGATTTTCTTGGTGATCGGTTGAATACCTGTAGCACTTCATCAGAAGTGTTAGCATCTGTTGATGTCTTTGGACGGCCAGTCGCTTGCTTGTACACATCATGCACAGTACCGTATACTTCAAATTTCTCACAGATACGTGAAATGGTAAGTCGAGTTGGAGGATTAGTTCCAAAATTGTCTCTCCACTGTTGTTGAACCTTTGATATCTTCTCAACTTTAAAATACGACTTTAGTATCCATTTTCGTTGCTCAAATGATAAGCGCACACTTCCATTTTCCATGTTTACTGTAGGCAGGCAAGGCTATTAATAATTTCGATTTTGTATCTCCTTAGGCTAGGCAAGGCTGTTAACAATTTCGCTATAAAAAGAAATCTACAGATCTACAGAAGCTAAGGCTAACAAAGACCCTAAGATCCACTCTAAGGTTAGCCCGAGAGAAAGGAAAGAGTAGCGGGTTAAGAGAAGAGAAGAGAATAAGGGGTTAAGTAAGAGCAACACCTATCACTCATGGGTTAACATTCATTCAGAAAAAGAGGAAAAGTGTCTCACCATCATCATCCGCCGGCCACTGCCGACAAGTCAGAAAAATAGTCGGAGAGAATAGGAGAGGGGTGAAAGATGAAAAGAAGTAAAATAAGAACGCTTACAAACCATGCAAACACAGTCTTAACTCACTGTCATACCATGCAAACTACAAACATGCAAGAGAGAGTTAGACATGCAAGGTAAGGAAAAAAAAAAAAAAAAAAAAAAAAAAAGTAGGTAAAGTTAAACAAAAAGTGGGTTAGTTTACGCTATGAGCTACATCTACATTCGTGTTAGTCTAATTTTTTTTTTTTTTTTTTTTTTTTATTGCTGGCATCACACGCTGGCATGTCACAAGCTGGCATTCATCGTCAACAGACTCATCCTCGAGCACCACCACCAGAGCTCCTGTTGTTAACTTTCTTTTTTAATTTTAAACAACGTTAATATTTTTAAAATGTCTGTCAAGACGGTTCTTAAACACATTAACGCTGGTAGAATGAACGACTGACGCGGGAAGATTATTCCATTTATCAATTACTTTAAACGTAAAGAAGTTTTTAGCGATATTAGTAATGAAACGTCTGCCACGCAACTTGAATCCGTTATTGCGAGTATTACTATTATCGAAAGTGAACAATTTGTCAAAATTTACGTTATCGATGTTATTAACGATTTTGAAAACTTCAATAAGCTCCCCCCTTAATCTCCTAGTTTCGAGTGAATACAAGTCTAACACTTTAATCCTATCTTCATAAGGCTTATTGCGCAATGCCGGAATAAGTTTCGTGGCACGACGCTGAACCCTTTCTAACCTATCAATATCCTCACGCAAGTACGGGCACCAAAACTGAACGGCATATTCCAAATGAGGCCTGACTAGGGACTTGTAAAGGGGCAATATAATATCCTTCGATTTAAATTCGAAATTACGCGCTATGAAGCCTAACATCCTATTAGCTTTTGCGCAAGACTCCAGGCACTGGTTCCTAACCTTTAAATCTTTAGTTACGCGTACGCCTAAATCTACTTCCTCGTCAACGCTCGCTAAATCCCTATCATCCATCGTGTACACGTAATTATTGTTGCGAGAACCTATATGCAAAACTTTACATTTATCTACGTTAAATTGCATCTGCCACTTATCCGTCCACTCCATAATCCTATCTACATCGTCTTGGATCCTATTTCTATCGTCCTCGTTAACAACCTTACCGCCTATTTTAGTATCGTCCGCGAAATAAAAATCATCTGAATCTGTTAGTTGGTTCGCCTGTTATAAGTTTTTTAAAAATGTATACATGGTTTTGGGACACTCTGTATATATATATATATATATATATATTGAAAAACATAGTTTCGATGTTTCCAGACTTTTGAGTCACCCTGTATATTGTAAAACATAGTGAGTGAAACCTTCCCAAATTTATTATTTTTTTTTTAATAAAAATTTCGCTTTAATTTGGGTAGGTAAAGTTTCGGCAAAAAGTTCACATAGAAAGATAACACTTTAAAATATCATAAAAAATTACTAATTGGTAATATTCTGTAATACGTAATAATAAATAAAATGAGTAATAAAAGGTACGTAATAAAATTTCAAGGACAGAACCTAATAATTTAGTGATTAGAAATTTTTTGTTCTTCCTTATATGATATATTGCAACCTTGAAATGAGGAAATTATGTTGACAAAGCTTTAAATAGTAAATAGTATATAGTAAATAGTATCATTCAAAAATTATTATCAGTAAGGATGCCTGATGCCGATTTTTTTTTTATGATCATTTAAGTGCATACTTTAAAGAGTTAAAAAGTGTCAAAGATCAAAAATGTAATCAAATTGGCACATTTTTATTCTAATTTACAAATCTAGGAACAAAATTATTAACTAAAAGTGGATAAATAAACATTTTTTTAACTCCACAAGAAATTCATATGAAGAGAGTCACTCACACCAAATTAGGTATAGAATGAAGCACGTTATTCCTCAATTTAGATTGTCTTCATTCCAAACATTGTCTATTTTCGTTGGAGTAAAGATCTGGAATGATTTAAACGCTCATATTAAACTCACGTAAACTGAAATCCTTTTCAGTAAAGGAATACTGACAACAATTTAGGATTAAATGTTCATATCTGCGTTACTTGTTCATTTCTCGTATTTAACTATCAATACAATTTAACTATCAGTTCAATTGAACTATTAGTTCAATTTAATGATCAATTCTTTGTAGTGTATTTGTATAATATCTGTAATAATGACGTTTATACACTGTATTAAATAACTCATTTCTCATTTTCAGCTCTCGCTTCGTTTGAGTATTCTAAAGGAATTAATATTTTTTATGCTTAGTTTAACTATTACTTGATCGTAAGTATCTATGAAGCGATACGTTAGCTTTTAATTAATATGAGAGCCCAGTAAAGCCTACAGCTTAAGGACCAAATAAAATAAAATAAATAGTCCAATTAAATTTTTTTTTCCTGTTAAAATTATTGTGGAAAAATTTAAATGTTTATGTTATCAGTAAAGATTTTTATCAATTTTAGCAGTTCGTGTTTCTTTAGCAGTTAATGATACTTTTTCTTAAATTGTAGATAATGACCAAAAAACCCCATTTCAGTTTCTATCCTATCGTAATATTTACGTTTCAAACGCTGGTAAATGTTCAGTACAGGAGACATTATGAAGTTGTTTCCTTCTACTGCTTTTGAGGTTTTAGAATTACACCACTGATACACTCCACTCAATTGATTAGATAAGATGTAGGCTTTGTCACGTCAAAGGTTCTGTTACGCAGTAAAATCTGAAACAGAGCCTCGTATTAAAAAACGCTTAAGGCATAATAATCGTTTTCTTATTTTAAGGGGTAACAAAACCATTCCCTATTTATTTGGTTTTTCGGTTTTTAAATGATGTCAGAGAATAATTAAAAGTAATTTTGTTAGTATTAATTAAGCCATAAAATGAGTGTCAATATATATATATATATATATCTTCAATGACCACCGACGAAAATGTAGGAAGAATTTGGCGATTTAGGAATAACGATATAAATAAGGGTGTCCCACAAAAAAGTTAACCGTACTTTGAATTAATATAACTCAAAAACTATTAGAGATTTTTGGGTCCTGCAAAAAAAATTTTATTTAACAACTATTTATCTGTCGATTCTGGAAATTTCATTAAATTTCCTTTTACGAAGTTGATACATTAATGGTTTTAGTGGAGGCTATCAAAAATATGTTTGCGCAAGGAAGTAAAATAATGAAACTTCGAAGTTTAAAATTAACAAATTTATTTAAATCCATTAATAACAAAAACACCTCTTCATATGGGTAATACAAATTTATTTTTTAATTTTCTAAGCACCGTTTCCTTCCACATGTCCTCCATTTCTTTCCAAGCACAGTTGCGCCTTTGATCGCATTGATTGCACAACTTTTTTGATCAACTGGTGATTTTCCTTAAGTAATTGACTTCACGTGTGATACTATCTCTTAACTGGTTTATGTTTTCCGGTGGAATAGAATACACTTTACTCTTTAGATATCCCCATAAGAAATAATCACACGGTGTTAAATCAGGGGATCTTGGGGCCATTCAATTGCATGATTTAGCGCGACAATGCGGTTGCCAAAATTTTCTCTCAGTTTTGTTCTTACAGCAAGCTGTCTATGAGCTGGTGCGCCGTCCTGAATCCACCAAAGTCTATTGAATTGATTGCCGTAAATCTGGAGGAGTTCTGGGATGATCCGTTCGTTGATCATGTTCAGGTAGGCAGCACCATTCAAGTTATTGTCGTAAAACAATGGGCCGACAAGATAGCCATTCCCGCATATTCCGATCCACAGAGACACTTTCTGCTGACAAATACGTGTGTCAAAGTTGAATGCTGGGGGGTTGTTCAGCGGCGCATATTGTCGAATATTATGGCTATTTACCTTTCCATTCATGAAAAAGGCTGCCTCATCACCAATCACAATGTTTTCCAAGAAACGAGCAGGTTTATGGAGAAGCCATTCGACAAATTGTCTACGACGAGGAAATCAGTTTCAAGAAGCTGGTGTCTTACATGCATCTTATAGGGATGCCGTTTTAAGTCATGTTTAACAATGCGGTTAAATGTTGACTTTGACAATTGTAACCCATTCTTTCTGACTGATACATTTGGATTTTGAAGAAGTGTCATCTGAACATTTTCGATATTTTCTGTTGTTCTTATGGTTTTCCTACGACCCGAACGACCTTTATTTAGATTTAAGCATGTTCCTTCATGTTGGTATTTCCGAACATTTTTCCAAATAGCGGGCTTGCTTGGTGGGTGCCTACCTGGAAAACGTTGTTCAAATAAATCTTGTACTTGTTTAATACTGCCAGTCTTAATAAAGTTTGTGATTACAAATACGCGTTGCTCTTTTGTTAACTGCATGATAAAAAGGGTTCTTTTGAAGTAAACTTTTACATAGAAACGCTTTGATTTGCTTAATAAGCAATATGACGAGACCATACCACAGCGTGTCCAAAAAACCACTGTGCAATGGCCTAGGCTTCGCTTGAAGAATCGCACAGTGACCTAGGCTACCTAGGCTCCCTACGCTTCGCTTGAAAGTGCACGGTGACCTAGGCTTCCTAGGCTTCGCTTCATTATTTTACTTCCTTGCGCAAACATATTTTTGATAGCCTCCACTAAAACCATTAATGTATCAACTTCGTAAAAGGAAATTTAATGAAATTTCCAGAATCGACAGATAAATAGTTGTTAAATAAAATTTTTTTGCAGGACCCAAAAATCTCTAATAGTTTTTGAGTTATATTAATTCAAAGTACGGTTAACTTTTTTGTGGGACACCCGGGTATATATTAAAGGATATAATTTTAAATATGTCCCGGGCATTGACCCTTGACCACACCTGTTTGGAGATCAAATAGGTCAGTCGATAATAATTACTCATTATAGGAAATATCAGTGCAGTTAAATTCGAAACGAGTTAATATCTGCATCAACAGAATGAAGCGTATTATTTACACAATAATAATAAAAATACTACTACTACTACTACTAATAATAATAATAATAATGTCAAATGACTAAATTTTAAAGCTCACTAAAGCTAAAATAATTATACGGAAAATTATTTATATATATATATATATATCAGGGCTGGCAGGTTGGAAACGGACCGGGACCCAGACCCGGGTTTAACCCGAAAGTGAGATAAGTCCCGGACCCGATACAGTGAATTAGAAAAAAGAAACGGACCCAGACCTGAAAGTGAATTTTAAAATTGACCCAGACCCGACCCGAAAGTGAAGGACCCGCACAACCGGGTTTTTAGTTTACAAAATTTATGTGTGCGCCTTTAGATTTGGCAACAATGTATTGAATTATCACTCCACCCTCCAAATGATTCACTGGAAGCGGAGAGTTAACGGTGACGGAAGAATAGCCTAATCCTAATATATTTTATTGTTTGTTTGTGAGTTGTGAGTTGAAAAAGAATTGCGACAAAAGGAAAGACTTCTCCGGAAGGAAGGACGAATTCAAACTGTGTCACTGAGTGCGAAGTTTGATGCGGGCGTGATGCAGTTTGAAAAATGTCCTCGCCTCGCGAAAAAGAGAGATTCAGTTGGGAAACTGATCCATCAAGATCCCATGAAATGGTGGATGGAAATGGGAGGAGAATTAAAACAGGCAGCCTTTGTAGCATTGTCTACTCCGTGCACACGAATTAGCGTTGAAAGATTGTTCTCCGCTCTGAGCTTCATTCTGAACCCGCAAAGAAATTCTCTTTCGCAATCATTATTAGACGCAGTATTGTGTTTGCGATCGAACGGTGTTGGGGAATAAAGTGTTCTCAAATAAAATAGTGTAGAAGTCCTAATAAAAATATTTCAGTTAAGAAGCGCATATATATATATATATATATATAATTCAGAGCTGGGCACTTGCGGCACATTTTGCGGTACTGCGGTACTGCGGTACTACCGCACTACCAAACCGGTACCAAACCGGTACGCGGAAATTTGAATGCGGTAGCGGTACTGCGGTACTTTCAGCGATCCTTTGCGGTACTGCGTTATGCGGTTCCGGTTTGGTAGTGCGGTAGTACCGCAGTACCGCAGTACCGCAAAATATGCCGCAAGTGCCCAGCTCTGAATTATATATTCAAACTAAAAAAATCAGTTAAAAATTCAGAAATCTCTTTCCTGTCTTGCCACAACTTTCAATCTAGATTCTAGGAGAAATAAGTATAGGCTATGCCGCTATATCAATATCTGTTTTAAAGGAGTTCACAGAATATGTTGCCCTCAAAATATAAAGACAATATTACTACCAAATGACTTTAATTATTTCATATTATCGGTTTTATTTTTGTTTTTTAAGAAAAACAAAGTATTTAATTTTAATGCAAGAAGATGATAATTTTCATTTGAGTTCACTCAAAAAAATATAGAATTTGTTTTCACAAAATTAATTAAAATTTAGAATAAGGGGGCTGAAGAGAGCAATCATACATCGTACTTTGCCCCTTAGCAATGCATGTATAACAACTATACCTAGTTACTATTAAATATTAATACAATTAATATACCTACTTTCAAACATTTCCAAAATCGGATTAATTAATATATATGGTTAGGCTACTACCGTATAGCAATATAATGTTCGACTATGTTTCAGAAAACATGTTAATGTAGCTACGGCAGCAGTTTTATTACCTATCCTATACCAGATTATAATTATTACATTTTTAATAATGGACCCGACCCAGACCCGGGTCATATACTGAAAGACCCGACAGGACCTGAAAGTGAACTTTCGGGTCGACCCGGACCCGGACCAGGACCTGAAAGTGAACTTTCGGGTCCGACCCGGACCTGAAAGTGAACTTTCGGATCCGACCCGGACCCGGACCAGGACACGAAAGTAAACTAGAAAAATGACCCGGACCCGGCCCCGGCCCCGAAAGTAAATTAGAAAAATGACCCGGATCTGACCCGAAAGTGATAGACCCGCACAGCCCTGATATATATATGGGATGAATTTCACACTTAAACGCGTGAAATAAATGAATGATGCAAGCCCACAAAAAGAAAAAGAAAAAATGATTCCAAGGCCTTTCGTGTATTTAGCAGTACACCTCGTCAGGGAAATATATATTCCCTGACGATGTATACTGCTGAATACGCGAAAGACCTTGGAATCATCTTTTCTTTTTCCTTGTCGGTTTGCATCATATATATATAATATATATATATACACCGTACACATATATATATATATATATATATATATATATATATATACCTTACCTTACCTTACAACCTTACAAAGGTTCCACGTGATGATTTCTCATTTCGCGAAGGTCAAGCGTGTCGCCCCTCCTCTCGAGTTGGCCTGGTGAAGTAGTGAGTTGGATTCTTGCGCTCTCCACCTCACATAGCCAGGTACGCCCGGCTCATCGGGGATTGTTCTGAGCCAGGCGTCAAGTCTTCTTTTGAAGATTTCCACTGCAACTCCCTTCGTGTTTCTTAGGTCTTTGGGCAGCTGATTAAATAGTTTTGGTCCTCTCACTACAAAACTATTTTCTTTCAGGGTTAAGGATGTTCCCTGTCTCGCCTTCAATTTGGGAATACGACACAGTCTACCGTTTCTACCTTCCACCGTTGTTTGGGGAGTTATGGGATTCAGAGTAAGATTAGGGACTAGTTTCTCCATTATTTTCCAAGTGTAAATAATGGTGTATCTCTCTCTTCTCCTTTCCAGTGAATATAGGTTTAGTTCTCGTAACCTTTCCCAGTAATTTAGTTCTTTGCACCCATTGATCTTGGCTGTGAAACTTCTTTGAATCCCCTCCAGCTGTCTAATGTCTTCTTTTTTATATGGGGATGTTAGGACCGAGCAATATTCCAGTTTGGGTATTATCAGGGTTTTCAGTAGGGGGATCATTACATTCCTATCCCTTCGTTTAAAAGTTCTCAATATCAGACCCGTATATATATATATATATATATATATATATATATATATATATATATATATATATATATATATATATATTACTTTATGTGAGTTCGAACGACGGTTCAGGATTGACCTGCGGTCGACCCCTCTGCAGCATCCCGCTTTATTTGCGGGATTTGGTGAAGGAGGGAATTGCTGTCTGATCTCCTCCTGCCCTCATAGCCAGCCACGCATGGCTTGTCAGGGACTTTGCACAGAAAAAAAAAATATATTATATATATATATATATATAATATATATATATCGGATAGAACTTAAAATGGTCCCCTGAGATTTTTTATGATACACACAGACCGTGCATGGAACAAGAAACTCTTCTGGGAAAATTAAATCCACTATAGTTCGAATAAGTAATGGTAAATGGCAAACACTATAATTTTTTCTGTTTCATGATGTTAGCCCAACGTCGGCAACGGGTCACTCTATTACCTTTGGCAACCTTTGGTTTGCTTCCGCCCGAATTGTTCATTCTGACGAAGGTCAAGCTTTTCACTCCACCTTAGACCTTCAGTTTAACGTTGAATTCGAACCACGCCCCACCACCAGCCCAGCGTCTTAACCACTAGGCTACCCAGGGTACCCATTTATATACCAACCAATTTCTTTATTGTGTGGAAGGATGAACAGCTGGGTTTTGCTGCCCGCCGCCTGCCGTCACCTGTTCTCGATCCCGGAGCCGATGGATTTGTGGTCAGCGACGCTAACCACTACAACACCGAGGCGCATTATATGTACACACACACACACACACATATATATATATATATATATATATATATATATATACACCGTAAAATTCTTCTTATATTATTTGTAGAGCTTTCTAGAGACTGTATTTGTGTTACATTTTTAATTTTCTATCCGTAAATCGTGTATAAATTATTAAACAAATATTCGCTTGGTAACAAGAAATAGAATTTTGGAGAGAAATTATCTTTTATTTGAAAAAGAATTTCGCATATTTTTGGTTTCTGTTTGTTGGTATTCAAACTCTATTTCCTGCTAAATATCTCTCTCTCTCTCTCTCTCTCTCTCTCTCTCTCTCTCTCTCTCTCTCCTGCATTTATTAATGAAGACAGGCTATAGAGAGAAATTTCCAAAATAAAATACATTGCGCTTGATTTTATATTTCTTGTTTTCATTATTGTCAGCCTATTGATGTATAGGAATGCTTTGAAAATACCTTTGTGTCTTTGTAAAGGCAAAGCCTTACGTTGGACGTAGGTATATATACACATGCATATATATATATATATATATATATATATATATAATATATATATATATATATATATATATGTGTGTGTGTGTGTGTGTGTGTGTGTGTGTGTATAGAAAAAAAAGCTTGGGACCACTCGAGGTGACATGATTTATTTGGATGTGTTATCTTATGTCTCCATTTGATCCCTAGTCAATTCCTCTGCTTTGTACAGTACCGCTTTTGTGTCTTCATGTTCATAATACAAATTGGAAGGAGATAAAACAGTCGTTTCACTTTCTGAATAAACGATGTTTACAAAAGAAATAAAGACCCGTCAATTACTCCCGGGGCCCAAATTCACCCAAAGTAAGGAAGGGCTCTCCCAAAAAGCCTTAAGTGTAAAGCTGAGGCTCTCAATAATCGCTGCTCAAAAGACTATTGCTAGCGTTCTTGAACTGGAACATGGGGCATTATGGCAGCCGTAAAAGATCTGGAAGACCCAAGAAGATCGATGAAAGAGTTAAGCGTGTCAGTGCAAAAATCTTTTTAAAATATTCACCAAAAGCCCTTCAACCAGATTCATGCAGACTTTAAGAAACACGACGGTATTTGCGTAACATCGCTGTCCTGAGATATCCGCGTCAGTTAAAAGTACCTGCTTGGTCGAACTGTGGGACGTAAACCGACCATTTCAGTAAAAAAAGGGGCGGGGGAAGAACCCCATAATACTAGCCAAGGAACAAAGAAATTGGACATTAGACTCAAATCTGTGCTTTAGTTTTGTGGACAGATGAGTCGAAATTTAATAGAGTGCAAAAAAACGATGGTCAAAAGTTTGTGTACCGTCTTCTAAGGGAAGAATTACACCCAAATTGTATTGTTATGACAGTAGAGGGCGGAGGGAAATCAATTATAATGTAGGCATCTTTTTCAGCTTACGAGTCCAATGTTCCCTCTAAGGTGGCGCGTGTGCGCGCGCACACGCGTTGTGAAACCCGCGCACACAGCAAAATAAATGCGCACAGGCTCAAGCGTATCATGAGTCACGACAGTAAATGAAGTAATTTCAAAAATAACCGTCACACAAGGTCTGACCATTTGCATCAACATACTCTATAGTCGCTCTTTTAAGTATTAACCCCTTCTGCCCGACTTCGCCGACGTCCGCGCAATTACGCAATACGGATTTTTTTTACTCTATTTGCATTTTTTTCTTTTATACACTAACGCATTGAATATAAACCTTCTCTTATTTTTGCATAAAAACGAATAGTAATTATCTCATAATTCATAAAAAATAAAATTACCGTATTTGTCGGCTTATAAGACGCACATTTTTCCTTATAAATACCTTAAAAAATCGCCCTGCGTCTTAGAAGCCGAAAGTGGCAATACAGCACATCAATTAATTAATTGATTAACAACAAATAACAAGAGTAATAATCATATTATCTTTCTTTATTGGCTTTTGGGCAATGTTCCCTCTAATTTTTTTTAGTCCGTGTGCGCAAGAAATTTTCGTTGTGCATACAAATATTTAGATTCATGGTGAAAAATTGTGCAAACTTTTCTGAGCGCTATTATCTTCAAAATGAAATATATATAAATATTAAATACTTAATAAATATTATTTCCATAAGGTGATAGCTTGATCATTACGGTACTATTAAATGGATATTAAAAAACTGTTTACAATATTATATATTTGTAAAAAAGAAAACATTTTATCCATTCTAAAAATATGAATAAAATAAAAAATAGTAAAATAAAATTCAACAAAATAAAGAAATAAAATAAAAATAACATTGATTGAAAATGACTATTTTAGTTATCATTTCTCAAAACAATTTTTAGCATTTAGCAATTTAAAATAGACTATCAAGATTAATACATGATTTTATCCATTCACAAAATAGGAATAAAATAAAAAATATCGTATTTGACGGCTTACAAGACGCTGCGCCGTGAAAGACGCACCTTAATTTTGAAAAGGTAAATTCAAGAAAAAAAGTTTTTGATGCACTTTATTGTTAATAGAATGGATATGTAAAATTCAATAAAAAGAAAACCCAAAAGCCAATAAAGAAAGATAATATGATTATTACTCTTATTATTTGTTGTTAATCAATTAATTAATTGATGTGCTGTATTGCCACTTTCGGCTTCTAAGACGCAGGCGATTTTTTAAGGTATTTATAAGGAAAAAAAGTGCGTCTTATAAGCCGACAAATACGGTAATTTTATTTTTTATGAATTATGAGATAATTACTATTCGTTTTTATGCAAAAATAAAGAAGGTTTATATTCAATGCGTTAGTGTATAAAGAAAAAATGCAAATAGAGTAAAAAAATCTGTATTGCGTATTGCGCGGACGTCGGCGAAGTCGGGCAGAAGGGGTTAATACTTAAAAGAGCGACTATAGAGTATGTTGATGCAAATGGTCAGACCTTGTGTGACGGTATATTTTTGAAATTACTTCATTTACTGTCGTGACTCATGATACGCTTGAGCCTGTGCGCATTTTATTTTGCTGTGTGCGCGGGTTTCACAACGCGTGTGCGCGCGCACACGCGCACACCTTAGAGGGAACATTGCTTTTGGGTTTTCTTTTTATTGAATTTTACATATCCATTCTATTAACAATAAAGTGCATCAAAAACTTTTTTTCTTGAATTTACCTTTTCAAAATTAGGTGTCTTTCACCGCGCAGCGTCTTGTAAGCCGTCAAATACGATATTTTTTATTTTATTCCTATTTTGTGAATGGATAAAATCATGTATTAATCTTGTAGTCTATTTTAAATTGCTAAATGCTAAAAATTGTTTTGAGAAATGATAACTAAAATAGTCATTTTCAATCAATGTTATTTTTTTTTTATTTCTTTATTTTGTTGAATTTTATTTTACTATTTTTTATTTTATTCATATTTTTAGAATGGATAAAATGTTTTCTTTTTTACAAATATATAATATTGTAAACAGTTTTTTAATATCCATTTAAGTACCGTAATGATCAAGCTATCACCTTATGGAAATAATATTTATTAAGTATTTAATATTTATATACACGGTGAACCAAAAGTAGGTGGACAGTAGGTTGAATACGGTTTGTGTTATATTATATTATAACTATGTGTTCATTATAACTATGGTGTTTGTGTATATTATACTAAATATTATAACTAAATTATTTAAATTTTATTTGTATTACAATATACAAAAAAATTAAATATGTATTCTCAAAATAAACGTTATCATTTACTGTCCACCTACTTTGGTTCACCCTATATATTTCATTTTGAAGATAATAGCGCTCAGAAAAGTTTGCACAATTTTTCACCAATGATCTAAATGTATGCACAACGAAAATTTCTTGCGCACACGGACTAAAAAAATTAGAGGGAACATTGCTTACGACCTAAGACCAATATGCTACTGGGAAATATGGATCGCATTAAATATACTCAAATTCTTGAAGAATACACGTATGCTACTCGCTGTTCGTCACAGCATCTGCATCTTTCTGAACATATGCAAAAGTGTGGCTCTGTATTGAATATTGATGTCCCTAAACTCCTGCTGTGGTCTTCGCAATCTCCAGATTTGGTCACCAAAGACCGAAATATCGATGGGAAGTAGGTGAAAATGGATGGGAGTAAATTCCTATCCAAAGTTGTCGATTCTTAATGGAATCTAGTGTATGTCCCGGTCGAGAGAGGTTCCAGTAACGTACTAGGTGACTATACTATGGGTAATGTAATTTCATATACTGTTGTATATATTGTTTAATGTCTGTAAATGTAGAAACACAAATATATACACAAATATATATATATATATAAAGTACTTGAAAAATAAAAAAGTTTAAAAATATGCAGTGAAAAACGTATGAATAATACAATAGAGTAAGTTTGTTTCAAATGTAATATTATCGTTAATATTTATAACATTATTGTTCATATAATATTATCAATATTATTATTAGCATTGTTTTTATTTTTTGTTATCATTAATGCGAGAGAGACAAATTGCTTACATTAATTTATTATGTATTTATCGTTAGCCCATTTTCTTTATTTAGAAAAAGGAGGGGGCAAGCCATATAAACATAGTTATTGCATTATACTTGTAAAACAATAAAAAAACCTGCGTATTTATACCTGTTGCTCTTTATTCCTGATAATATTTATATGACGTAATTTTTATATGACGTAATTTTTAAATGACGTAATTTTTTATATGACGTAATTTTTTTATATGACGTAAAGTACGAGTACACGCGGCTCTCAAGGTGTTAACTGTTAAACGTTTCCGATCCCTGGTGTAGTAGATCTATGCCAGCTAAAAAGAATCCCAAAGAATAGGTACCAGGAAACAGAGCTGGGCATTTGCGGCATATTTTGCGGTACTGCGGTACTTGCGGTACCACCGCACTACCACCCCGGGCCCCCATAACGCAGTACCGCAAAGGATCGCTGAAAGTACCGCAGTACCGCTACC
This sequence comes from Bathynomus jamesi, assembly GCA_023014485.1. Taxonomy (NCBI): domain Eukaryota; kingdom Metazoa; phylum Arthropoda; class Malacostraca; order Isopoda; family Cirolanidae; genus Bathynomus; species Bathynomus jamesi. Next base: position 82,099 of record JAJOZX010002447.1, read on the forward strand.
GCATTCAAATTTCCGCGTACCGGTTTGGTACCGGTTTGGTAGTGCAGCAGTACCGCACAGAGCTGGGCACTTGCGGCATATTGCGGTACTGCGGGGTACTGCTGCACTACCAAACCGGTACCAAACCGGTACGCGGAAATTTGAATGCGTAGCGGTACTGCGGTACTTTCAGCGATCCTTTGCGGTACTGCGTTATGGGGGCCCGGGGTGGTAGTGCGGTGGTACCGCAAGTACCGCAGTACCGCAAAATATGCCGCAAATGCCCAGCTCTGGTACCGCAGTACCGCAATATGCCGCAAGTGCCCAGCTCTGCCAGGAAAATCTGTAAATATTTTTGGAGGTACATGAAAAATTCTGTAAAAAGAGTCAAATCAGCTCGAATTCAAATGAAGATCGTCTTTTTCACAATGAATATTGTATTATAACAGTGTTAGTGACGTGTCAGGAAATAAAACCAGATGCAATGCAAGATATACAGATTTTGACAGTGTTTGATAATTGGACCAAGGAATATATGAGAATTACAGGGAAAAGTATATGAAAATGGATATGTAACTTATATATATATAAATTATAAGAGAAGAGACAGTAGTATAAACTGTATAATGATTCCCCATATAAAAAAATTAAAAAATAGAATTAGAAGATATACAGATAAATTTGACAGCCAAAATCAATGGATTTAGAAAACTAGATTACTGGGAAAGTTTACATAAATTAAATCTATACACGTTGGAGAAAATATTTTCATATACAGGGTGGACCCAGAAGTCCCAATCGGTTATAATTAAAACGAAAATCGATCTAGTAGAGCTCACACTGACGTAATCGATTACTAAGGAAGGAATATTTGTCGAGATTCTTATATTTCCACTTTGAATAATCAACAAATATTTCTAAACTTATGGGTCACCCTGTAGAAAAGAATTGAAAAACCTAGTTCTTTGGTCTCAAACTAAACCCTGTAATCATTTAAACAACAGTGGAAAATAGGAAAGGAAGAATATGATGTATTTCCAAATTAAAGTCTAGACAAGAATATCCTCAACACTGAAAGAGAATAGCTTTGTCATTAGAGGGACAAACGCTTTAACCTTTGTTGTGTAGCGTCCAGTTTACTGATTTTCTTTGGCTAACGCCAGACGATTTTAGTCACTTCTAGGCAGAGCTACGTGGAAACTTTCAGAAGAAATCTAGATACCCGGCTGAGAACAATTTCAGATGAGCTGGGTGAGCTGGGCACTTGCGGCATATTGCGGTACTGCGGTACTGCTGCACTACCAAACCGGTACGCGGAAATTTGAATGCGGTAGCGGTACTGCGGTACTTTCAGCGATCCTTTGCGGTACTGCGTTATGGGGGCCCGGGGTGGTAGTGCGGTGGTACCGCAAGTACCGCAGTACCGCAAAATATGCCGCAAATGCCCAGCTCTGCTGGGTATACTTGCTTGCCTATATCATGGGCTATATGAAACTGAGAATTCAATAAAGCAACTTTCTCCTACATCAAGACAACTCTAGCTGTATACACTTTCATAGTTCTGCTGTTCAATGAGCTGAAGTTTCTTCTACATTGTTTACTGTCGTGAAAATATGATCATGTTTGGGTAACACCCTTTCAGAAGGGAAATGACCATACTTAGGTAATACCCCTCCAGAAGGGAAGATACAATCATACTTAGGTAATACCCGTTCAGAAATACCTCAGAATCATCCATTCTCCCATTCTTTCATGCGTAACACTTCATCCAAACGTGAGTTTCCTTTTGTAATTTTTTATTTCAGTTAGTCCATCATCCGTATAGCCAATTATGGACGAACTGAATTTCTGTTTGAAGCCATTGTTGACGATTTTCATTTAAATGCCATTTTGTATCTATAACTAACCTTTAATTTAAAAAACAAAACAAAAAAAGCAAAAAAATACGAGTGACAGAGTTTTATAATATTTTTTAATATTTTTTCAGTACAATTTAGATATTTGATATGGCATTATTATATTCACAGTATTGTAATTTGAATATGCCGTTGAAAGCATGGAAGCCTTTTAGGCAAATTTGATGGGATTCGGTTTATTTATTACGTAAGAGAAATGAAAATGGAAAGTACTACTAGTACTACTACTACTCAGAGCTGGGCACTTGCGGCATATTTTGCGGTACTGCGGTACTGCGGTACTACCAAACTACCAAACCGGTACCAAACCGGTACGCGGAAATTTGAATGCGGTAGCGGTACTGCGGTACTTTCAGCGATCCTTTGCGGTACTGCGTTATGCGGTCCCGGTTTGGTAGTTTGGTAGTACCGCAGTACCGCAGTACCGCAAAATATGCCGCAAGTGCCCAGCTCTGCTACTACTACTACTACTACTATTACTACTACTACTACTAACTAATAATAATAATAAATAAATAGTAATTAAATACGAGGTAAAAATGTACAAAATTTGGTATTTTTTTACGAGAGTACATTACAGGCTTTTGAGGAATTTTGGAATTTTAGGTTAGGTTAGGTTAGGTTATATATTAAAAGTTTAAAACTATGTTTTTCAGATTAAATGCAAAAAACTTCACTTTTTTACGTGAAGGTCAAAATATGAGAATAAAAACCCACTCTAATAGACAGAGTTTATTTCCACGACAGTGGAAAGAATTTAAGTTTGCTTTGGCGTTCAAATATTCGTCTACCGTGAAAAGTAAATTGGTTAGGAATAACGTTGCAAAAGAGGAACAAGCCTGTGTCTACAGCATTCCCTGTAAAAGTTGTGATTTAGTATACGTGGGAGAAACTGGAAGAAATATTGAAACCCGTATCAAAGAACACAAATATGCCTTCAGAAGTTGTAATACTAATAATGCCATTTTTTATCACGCTAGCCAAAATAATCATGCTATAGATTGGGAATCAAGTAAGGTACTTTATAAATGTAATAATTATGTCAAAAGAAAAATAATAGAATCTGTGTGTATAGAAAAAGTAGATAATTTTAATTTGTGCGAAGGTACTTATAAGTTAGACCCTTTAATGAGATTCTTGGTCAATAAATCCCTTACGGAGTCGTGGGAACGTGTTCGAACCTAAGTGTGAATTTCTTAAATGTCTCTGGATTGGAATGTTTCCTTACTCGCTTTTAGTAAATGTAATAATGGAAGTAATTAATGTGGAAATAAATATATGAAGTAATTATGTCAAAACATTAGGATCTGTATGTATAGAACAAGAAGATATTTTTAATTTGTGGAAATGTAGTTATAAGCTGACCCTGTAATAAAATGCCCTTCTGGTTTCGGGAGAACGATATCTAACCTAGGTGCGAATTTCTCAATGGTCTCTGGATTATTTCCTAATCGCCTTTTTTCATTCGTTTTTTCGGTTTATAATTTCTGTATAATAAACAACAATGTAATAACCAATGTAATAATAAATTTATAATTTCTGTAATTAATAATTATGCAATATTAAATGTAATAAATTTAATTATAAATGTAATAATTATGTAAAAATAATAGAATCTGTATGTTTAGAACAGGAAGATAGTTTTAAAATTTGTGCGAATGTACTTAATGAAAATGCCCCTCCTGTCTCGAGAGAATGGAATCCAACCTAGGTGCGAATTTCTTACGGTCGATCCCTGAACTGTTTTTTCCCTCTTGGTTTGTTTCATTTGTGTTTCTGTATCCACCCGAGGAGGATGCCAGTGGGCGTCGAAACTGTCGTGGAAATAAACTCTGTCTATTAGAGTGGGTTTTTATTCTCATGTTTTTCAGATTGTTTTTGATGTTTTTTGAACGAAATTAACCTTCGTTCAAACCGCATCAAAAACAATCAGAAAAACATAGTTTTGATCTACAAAGCCTGTAATGTACACTCGTAAAAATTTACCCAAAATTTTACATAATTTTAAATAAAATGATCAATTGTATATTTAGTGAAAAATAAATGAAAATTAAAAAAAAAACAAAGATAAATTATGAAATTAAAAGTAATTAATGAAATTACTATATTTTAAACAATTAATTATGAAATGGGAACTTAATTAATAATTACTATGATAATAATGACGGTAGTGAAGGTATACATCAGTAGGAGCTAATGAAGTTACTTCTTCACTGATTTGCGAAATATATTTAGTGATGAAGCCTGTCTGATAGTCATGGGATAGCATTTCATACATTTACGCCTTTGAAAGAGAGTGCATTTCTTGCAGTTTCCATTGTATAGTTTGGTTTGCGTATAAAATCTCGAGGGGAAGAGATCTAGTGTTATAATGATTATGTATTTGATGGGGGGGGGGGTGATCGATCTTTGAATGGGTAATATACAAAGGAATATACAAAGGACATCAAACAGTAACAGACTGGCTGGTCCCTACGAGGTTGTCTTTTCAAGAAGAAAGGTTAAAAGAAGTAAGAAAATTTAAAAACAAATGAAAGTTTTAAAACGAAACAGAGAAAAGAGGTTGAGGGATACGAAAGAAATTTAAAACTAAAGAGAAAATTTTAAAATACAGAGGAAGGAATCCAAGTGAAAGTGTACAATGTATGTTGATTTTTATTAATAACTTTCAACATATTGATAACAACATTGAAATTTGTATAAGTTATTTAATTTTAAAATATTTAGCTCTTTAAACATTGGGAAAATGCGAGTTTTTCTGTTATACTTTAATTACTCGAGAGTTCGCAGACATTTTTGATGAATTACTTCCAAAAAATGTTTTATATATTTCTTTGAACCATGTTGTAATGCAATATAATAAATGTGGATGGATGAAATAATAATACAGGGTAAGGAGTGCGTTTTGAGGAAGGGACTTATTTAGTTCAAATAATACGAAGAGAAAGCTTGACATTTTGGATCTGATATGTTGTACATGACTTGAAATTTAGTTTTCGTTAAAATTAATGCCAAGCACTTTAACTTCATTCATCCCTGCAAGAGTATTATTCACAATTTTTACTTGATAGTTTGTACTTATATGTTTTGTGGTAATAATCATATAAAATGACTTTATCGGGTTCAGTAAAAGTTTATTAGCACACATCCATTTAAACACATGCTCCAATTGCCTGTTCGTTTCATTTATCAGAAAATCTAAATTACGATGGGAAGAAGTAAGTGTGGTATCACTTGCATATTGTACGCAATTTACTGTGGTTGAGAGATCGAAATCGTTGATGTGAATTAGAAATAGTGATGGCCCAAGAATAAATCCTTGTGGGACCCTACTACTCGTAGTTAGCATCGACTTGTCGGATAAATTATTTTTTGATCTGATGTAAAGTATTGACGTCGATTTGTCAGATGTGATTTGAACCAATTGAGGATATTTCCTTTCATTCCATATATGTGAAGTTCATTCAATAAAATTTCATGCGAAAGTGTATCAAATGCTTTTAACAAGCCCAGGAAGATCAAGGTAGTGTAGTTTTCGCTCTTTAGGTTCTGATACACATTTTCTAAGGACAGGTTTATGGCATCTTCCGTTGTACAGTATGTCCACCTCTAAACCCAAACTGTGTTTTAAATATTGTATTTGGTTAAGGATTTAGTAAGTTTATTGTATAAGATTTTTTAAAAATAGTTTACTTAAAGCTGGCACTACCAAAATGGGGCAATAATTGGATAGAGTGTTTGGGTTTCCTAATTTAAATACAGGGTGTCTCAAAAGTCACTATCTATTTCGGTGACATTAGATGTTTTTTAAAAAAATGCTATGCTGGCATAAAGATATGTACTTCTGGTGCAAATTTGTGTATTTAAAAAAAGTTAATTATTTTATTATCTTGACATGCTTGAACAATTCCTCGAACCTCAACTTCTTACAGATGGCATTCTTGACACAGTAGTTTTTCAGCAGGATGGAGCACCGTGCCATTATGCAATAATTGTACGTGATTATCTTGACAGACGCTTCCCCGGTCGCTGGATTGGTCGTGGAGGAACACAACCATGGGCAGCACGTTCACCCGATTTAACACCATTAGATTTTTTCGCCTGGGGTTTCATTAAGTCTAAGGTGTACACTGGTAGAAGAATTAGTGATGTAGCCGAACTTCGAAATCGTATTACCGATGCAGTTCAGAAAATAACACCTCAAATGCTGGAAAGTGTGTTCCGGGAAACAACTTATCGCTTTGAGCTCTGTAGAGACACTGATGGTCGCCATGTGGAGACATAAATAAATAGCACTAATTCTTTGTGGCACTTACTTTGAAATAAATATATTTTTCATGTCTTAAACCAGTTTTTCGTAATTCCCATTATTTTTCAAAATAGATAGTGACTTTTGAGACACCCTGTATATGGCATACCCCGGCTTTCTTTAGAATATCAGGGAATATACCTAGTGTTAATGATTCATTCTTTAGAATACTGAGTACGATTGCAATTTCATCCGATGCGAACTAATTTGTATATTTTTACTGGCATCGTACTGATGTCAACGTCTATTTTTTAGATTTTTTATTGCTAAAGAGTTATCGTTCTGTAGGATTGGATAAAAAAAAAGAGTTTGGAGTGGGTTGTAGCATGTATTGTTAACAGTAATTTTTGTATATCTGTTTGGTAACAACATCAGTTTTCCATAATTTAAAGATGGTATGTTCGCGCTTAATACTCAAAATCATAAACTTTAAATTTTGAATTTTAATTAGATGAAATAGCCAATTATTTCTTCAACTTTTTAATTAATACCTTAATTTGTGGATTATGAAGAGAAACACTATAATCAGCCCAAATGAAATGATATTCTGAGTGAAACCTGTCTATTTAGCCATTACATTATGTTCTTATAATGATCATTTGGGTTTAATATACAGGGTGTCCCATAAGTCAGGTCTCATAGGAAAATTTATTTTAAATTAAATTTACAAAAGTATTACATTACAACTAAAATAAATGTTCAAATTGATGTCTTATTTTGGGACCTTTTTTTTTTGTTGCAGTGAGTTACACTCGTGAGGAAGAGGCGGAGGCCTTTTCCTGAGGAGTGTAACTCATTTCCATATTAACCATTGCGTGTTATTTTACCTGCAACAAAAGAAATGTCCCAAAATCAATTTAAACATTTGCTTTAGTTCTAATGTAGTACTTCTGTAAATTTAATTTAAAATAAATTTTCCTATGAGACCGGACTTATGGGATACCCTGTATATATAATGCATTGATTCAGAGCAACTCGCCTTCCGTTAACGATACTGGAGACTTATAAATTACCTCCATTCTTGGTGTGTGTGTGTGTGTGTGTGTTTATAATTCGTTTGAAGTACGTATCTACGTATCCATTAACGCAAAGTTATTGTCAAATACTCTCTAAAACCATTAAAAAGTAAGTAAAATTTTACTTATTTATTGAATAAGGTTACTTTCTGAAAGGCGTTCAATTTTTTTTTTTTTCCAAAACCCATTGATTTAAAAATCTACTTGCACGCGTTTGATTTTAAAGAAACTTTGACAAATTTTGATAAACTTTGATAAACTCATTTAATTAATTTTATTAAACTGTGACAACATACAGTAAAAACTGTGAAAATAACTCGCGTCCTTTTGGTTTTGATTGACAACAATTGTTCAACAATTGCTTTGATGAGTTGTTCGTTAGAGAAAGTTAACTGAGCGTTTTAGTTTTGCGAGTAAAGTGACACCACAAATGGAAAACAAAATGTACGAACGAAGTAAATCATCTGTGTTGGATATTTTATATTTGGGGGTGGGGGGTGGGGTGGGGGGGAATTCTACTTCGTTGTTTCGGTTGTCTGATGAAGAAAATGGAAGCGGAAGTGTTAGAGAGCAAGGCTGAAATACGGAACATAATAAAGGAATTTGATCTTTTAAGTGCTTGAAAACAGGCTGACGAAGGAGAAGCCTCGTAAATTAAAGCAACGCGCAAATGTAAATGGTATACGCTTTGAGGGTGGTCCTCCAAGAGTACAGGGAGGACAAAATAAACTGCATTCTAAACTTTATTCGGCTTTTAATTAAATAACTTGTCTCTCAATTTAAACGTATTTGAAATATGTAATTCAACCCGCTTTCATTATGGGTTTGGTTATACGTTTCAGTTGAAACGTATAACCAAATTACACTATAATGAACGTGCAAGAATTATACATTTCAGTTGAATGAATAACCGAACTCATAATTATAAACACCCTTTGAATTATACATTCGGCTAAACTTGGATACAAAGTATATAATTAAAAGTTTAATTAAGTTTGAAGTTTAGTTCCATAACTTGACTGGGTCATTTTTTCTTACCATGGATGGATGAATAGCATGGAACGAGCTTTATTTCGTTTATTTGATTTATTATAAAGATATACATGGTGGTTAGATCAACAAACCTAAGCGACGTTGAATGGATGGGTGATCGTTCTCCTCTGTGTTCAGATGATGTAGCAATCCGTATATGGTTCAAATCCAACAGAAAGGAGGAGGCAAATAGATAGATAGATAGATAGATAGATAGATAGATAGATGATATGAAAAGAAAGTAGCTGAGTTTAATTTCTTACTCACTCATGAATGTAACATTTCCGTGTACACAAAACAAAAATTTAATTGTATCACCTGTCGACGGTATAACCATACTTGTCACTGTAAATAAGAGACAAATACACCTCAAACACTGATAAATATTCTCGTACAGAAGGGGTGTAACAAAATTCTTCACTGGTTTGGGGGAATTATGAAAAATAAATTTTTTATTACGATATTTATCAATAAGAAACATAGACTTTCGCGGCAGGACTATTTGAACCGACTGTATATGTGTAATATCAATAATTAATCGTTAATTAATACAGTAACCAGTTTTGTTTTTACTTTTCTGTTGGTAACCCTTGCAAATCTGCATCTTTTGACAATTTTCTTTTTTAACATACATAAATTAGAATTAATATCTATTCACTGTTCAATAAACATTCTAAAATTATCAAAACTAACTTCGTTTTAGATTAACGTCAATTTGCCTTTATAGCTAAACATTAGTTTTCACATTTATGATCAATGATGATCAATAGAGAAATCAACACATAGGAATTGGAAAATTTTCCCAAAAATTCATTTCAGTTTCAATTTAAACAATACGATTGTAAAATATTTTTCATTTCGGCTTTCGTTCGCTTTTCCAACTTGCATAGTTGCAATTCCATTTAACACGATTTGCAGATTCCTTTCGTTTAGACTTGCTCGTAAATGTAAATGCAAACTTACGTTGCACCAAAGGAATTCTTCTGTTCTTGATACCAATTACTTAACTATTTAATATATTTCCTTACGTTCCATTATAATCCATTTTCCATTGCATTCCATTTTCTTCTATTCTTTTATACTTGTACGTAACTCGGTTAGTTATTATATCGATCAAAAACGGCCCTTGACGTTGTTTGTCTTTGAGAAACGGACGCACGTTTAAGTTTTTGAGAACTACACGTTGCCTTAAGCCAAAGACAATGTTACATCTAATCGCTCTATTAAGACGGAATTGATTGAAATTATTTACTAAGTGGCTCATTAAAACAAATTTGGGTTCACTTTCAAATCAAATATTAAAGTGTTCCCTTAAATTTCCGATTAATACTAAAATCTGTGAAAATTCCGAAAAAAAAATTTAAATCTTCAAATGACGTTAAAAAACCACTTCCATGATACAAATTTCCTACGAAATTAACAGTGTTTTTCCTTTATATTTTTAATAATAATAATAATAATAATAATAATAATAATAATAATAATAATAATAAATTTCTCTAAAATTAATATGTTCACGATCTAAGCTATTATAATAAATCTCTTTTTATAGATCTCTTCAGTAGTAAGCCAAGTCCACGAAGAGATACTTCATTCTTGTCTACCAAGAATGATGGAATAAATTTTTTCAATCTCGTATAATTTGTAACTGCAACCGCACGACAATTACGTTTTAAATCTCCTAAAATCTCTCTTCGTTGATCTTTGTTTAATTTTATTCGGTGTACAGGGTGTTCATAAAGTCCAGCATCACAGAAAAAAAATTGTAAGTCAATCAACTTTGCTTTTGTTGCTGGGTTTTATGGATATTCTGTATTTTGCCTTCATTATACTCGTAATAGAATTAAATTTGTTTCGTATCTTCTTATCAAGCGATTGTCCAATAATTGTTAAAAAAATGTTTTAATTTTGTTTATTTTTAACGACTTTCTTTAAAACATTTGAAATTATAACAATAATGTTCGGGATTGATTAACGACAAAAGTCATTTGACGGAGAGGAGCTACAGCTTTACGTGAGATCTGAACCATCTACTGGTAGCTACGTTATCTGAATGCAAAGGATGGTCACCCATCCAGCTACTGAACTAATCTAAAGTCGCTTAACTTCGAATGGAATTATATATATATATATATATATATATATATGTATTCTCAAAATAAACGTTATCATTTACTGTCCACCTACATTTGGTTCACCCTATATATATATATATATATAGGGTGAACCAAATGTAGGTGGACAGTAAATGATAACGTTTTATTTTGAGAATACATATTTAATTTTTTGTATACTATAATACAAAATAAAATTTAAATAAATTTAGTTATAATATTTAATATAATAAAACACAAACACCATAGTTATAATGAACACCATAGTTATAATATAATACAACACAAACCGTATTCAACCTACTGTCCACCTACTTTTGGTTCACCGTGTATATATATATATATATATATATATGAGAGAGAGAGAGGAGTACAGCTCCTTGAGTGATGACTCAGATTTTATAAAAAACACCATCGAAGCTTCTGTACTAAAGCAAACATGAGTACGAGGAACTTCCGATTCTGTACGAGTGAAGCCACCAAAGACACTCTTTTGTACCTTCTGCACTAATATTTATGGGCAGCAACTCTAGGTAAATTATGAAAAAGGTTCTGACAGAACCCTAAATTTGCTTTAGAACAGATCTTTCAGACTTCTACATAAGTTACCACCAAGAGGCTCAGTCAGCTTCGCAAATATTTGCTAATCATAATGTCTCGAGCTTCCTGGAGGTAACAAAACATGTTCAATACAGTTCAATGCAAAGAATTAAAAAAGTAAGCAATATATCGAAGCGGTGAGAAAAGCAAATAGAATCCTAGGATTTATTGGTAGATCTTTTGAATTTAAGTCGGAGAAAACGATGCTAACATTATATAATTCCTTAATACGCCCCCACCTGGAATACTGCCTCCAGTTCTTTTCCCCATATTTACGACAGGACACAGACAGAATGGAGAGAGTGGAGCGACGGGCTACTAAGATGATTCTTAGATTTAGAAACAAACCATGCACTACCCATTTAGAAACATTAAATTTATTTTCACTCGTAAGAAGGCGTATTCTAGGAGATTTAATCCAGGTGTTTAAAATGATTAAAGGTTTTGATAATGTCGACGCCGAAAAATATTTCACTTTCAGGCATGCAGACATAACTCGCCGTAATGGCCTCAAATTAATGGGTAAACATTTTAATTCTAATGAAACTAAACATTTTTTCTTCAATCGTATAGTTAATTTATGGAATGAATCGCCAACCAGAATAGTTCAAAGTAATTCTGTCGAGCCTTTTAAAAAGAGACTAGATGATTATCTTGCCTAAAACCCCCATTTAGAAGCATTTGTTAGCGCATAAAAACATCGTAGAATTTTTACTCGAATTCGCTCCTCTTTACATGAAAATTTTCAATCCATCTTTAAATTTCTTTCCTTCCTTTCAAGCTCTTTTCTTTGCTTTGCTTTAAAACGTTCACTTCTCTTTAAATTTTCTTACATCTTTTAACCTCCCTTCTTAAACAGACAGCCTCGTAGTTGACCAACCAGTCTGTTGCTATTTGGTGTCATTTGTAGTCTGTATTTGTAAAAGTTCCGTAATATTTTTGTCAGTAACTCCGTTGTAACTTAAAAGTAAATTTGCCTCCTACTTTTTTTGTTAAAAAACTTTTATGTCATTTTTTATGTAATTTTTGTATTTGTAACTTTTTCGTAACAAACAAATACTTTAAATAAATAATATCTTTAACAAAATTTAAATAAATAAATAAATGCGTAAATAAATAATTACAAAATATATAATAAAAACAAAGCTAATTTAAAAAAGAATATATAATTTTAACACAAAATACAACCAACGTTTCGGCTGTACAGTATATTCAATAATAAATAAATAAATAAATAAGTAAATAAGTATTAATAATACTTATTTACTTATTTATTTATTTATTATTATTAATTTATATATAACAACTAGCTGTTTATTTTTAATAAGAGCCCAGTAAAGCCTAAAGCTTAAGGGCCAAATTAAATAAAATAAATAATCGAGCTTCACAAGTATTCATGTCATTGTAAATTGAAAAAAATTATTTATTTTATTATTATTAATAAAGGTTATTCTATCTATCTATCTATCTATATTTATCTTCAAGGAATGTTTTTCCATATACGGTATATCCCTTTCAGATCCACTGCTCCCCACATCAAAATTTAGTTTAGTTTAGTATCCCGTGAAATATTTTCATATTTTCTTTTTTTTTTACTCAACATTTTGATAACAAAATTTCGATTTCGAGAAAAAAGAAACGCATGTTCAATCAGCATGTTGTACACTTAACTTCCTTCTGTTCTAATAAACTAGTCAGATCTAAGACAATAGAACTGTGTGTAGTTGTGGGCGTGGCTTTGATGGGAACAAATGATACCGTCAATTGTGAATGCGATATATATATATATATATATATATATTATATACCACATAACCTATTAGTAGTTCCGTGCGTCGGTCTTTCTTCGCACAAAGTTAAGCTGGGGACCCCACCGCTAGGCCTGGCTTGGTGGAGGAGCGAGTTGCTCTCTTGTGATCTCCATCGCACATAGCCACCGATTCATTCGGTACTGCCCTGAGCCAGGGTCTAGTCTTATTCTGAAGAATTCAACTTTGACACCGGTGATGTTCCTGATGTTCTTTCGAAGCTGGTTCAATAGTCTTGGCCCCCTGAAAACCAAGCTACAATACTTTCCTTTAGAGTTGTGGGTGTCCCTTGTCTTACTTTTAGTTTGGGAATACTTCACCGTCTATCTTTCCTATTTTTCATTGTTGTTTTGTTTTAACTGGATTCAGTTGAGGTTAGGTACCAGTTTTTCTATTACTTTCAACGTGTAAATTATGGTGTATCTCTCTCCCTTCTTCTTTCCAGTGAATATATAGAGACTAGATATATATATCTGGTAACCATATATATATATATATATATATATATTATATATATATATATATATATATATATATATATATATATAGTTAACAGTGCATAATGTTAGTGTTGGCACTATCTTATTGATATTAATTAATTAAGTTAAAGATTACTAAGGCTCGAGGTCATCAGATCTTTTCAGATCAGATAATGTTATCAATTAGGAAATTAATAAAATGTATTTTCTTCTTTTATTAAACAAAACAAATAAATGTTGCAGTTGCTTGAATGCAAATTGAGTGGAAGTTGACAGAATGAATGAAACTCGAGTGAAAGTATTATGAATATACACTTGAATAATGAATGAAACATTATATTAACGGGCGAGGAAATTAGAGTCTTTATCCAAAGTTAGGTGAATAACACCAGGCCAAGGCGGCCTGTTACACCGTTGTTTCATGGTGAGATCTAAAGTGCCACTGGGATTATGAGGAATGAGACGTGCGGTGTGATGCTCACAACAGAGAAGGAAAGCTTGATGGAGTCTCGCAATGTGGCGTTATCTTGGTTGCAGCTATATGTCAATAGAACAATGGGCTAATTGTGAATTGGAAGTCGCTGCTATAATGTAACTACCTATATATATATATATATATACATTCAACTGCAAAGAACACGCAGTATAAATAACGTAAAGAACGACGCTTGTATAGGAGATATTCCGCGAGTATGTAGAGGAATTACGGCATTTGGAAGAGTGAAGTCCATGGTGTAGTGGTTATCGCGTCTGACCGGCAATCGGAAGATCCCGGGTTCGTTTCCCAGGTGGTACTTCATTTTTTCATTTGTTGTTTTCTCTTTCTCGTCTTGCGCGGAATATCTCCTATACAAGCGTCGTTCTTTACGTTATTTATACTGCGTGTTCTTTGCAGTTGAATGTATATAATGTTACGGCAAGCGGGAGGTGCCCCCTTGGGGCATTGGTTTCTGCGAGTATGTAGAGGAATTACGGCATTTGGAAGAGTGAAGTCCATGGTGTAGTGGTTATCGCGTCTGACCGGCAATCGGAAGATCCCGGGTTCGGTTCCCAGGTGGTACTTCATTTTTTCATTTGTTGTTTTCTCTTTCTCGTCTTGCGCGGAATATCTCCTATACAAGCGTCGTTCTTTACGTTATTTATACTGCGTGTTCTTTGCAGTTGAATGTATATAATGTTACGGCAAGCGGGAGGTGCCCCCTTGGGGCATTGGTTTCTGCGAGTATGTAGAGGAATTACGGCATTTGGAAGAGTGAAGTCCATGGTGTAGTGGTTATCGCGTCTGACCGGCAATCGGAAGATCCCGGGTTCGTTTCCCAGGTGGTACTTCATTTTTTCATTTGTTGTTTTCTCTTTCTCGTCTTGCGCGGAATATCTCCTATACAAGCGTCGTTCTTTACGTTATTTATACTGCGTGTTCTTTGCAGTTGAATGTATATAATGTTACGGCAAGCGGGAGGTGCCCCCTTGGGGCATTGGTTTCTGCGAGTATGTAGAGGAATTACGGCATTTGGAAGAGTGAAGTCCATGTGTAGTGGTTATCGCGTCTGACCGGCAATCGGAAGATCCCGGGTTCGTTTCCCAGGTGGTACTTCATTTTTTCATTTGTGTGTTTCTCTTTCTCGTCTTGCGCGGAATATCTCCTATACAAGCGTCGTTCTTTACGATATATATATATATATATATATATATAGTTAGTTAGTTCATATTCTGCATGATTTCCTTCTTTCTAATCATAGACCATTAGAACTATTAATTAATTTTACCAATTTATGCGCAACACGACATAACAAGAACTCAATAGGTAAGAATAATCGCATCGATTGGTCTAATGTTAATATGCAACAGAGAATAGAATACAAAGAGGGAACAGGTCACCTCTTTAATAATTTAGAAATTTTGCAACTTGCCTGTAGTAATCCTTCTTACTGTAAACTCATAGATAGGTATTATAGTAAGATAGTATCCCTGTTAAGAGAAGCAGGGAGCCCCCTGATTAAATCTTACAATTATCATACTAAGATTATTCCTGGATGGAATGATTTTATTGGCCCCCTGAAGAGGGAATCGAAAGACGCCTACTATTTGTGGTGCTTTCATGGTAGACACAGATTAGGACCAGTATACATGAATATGTGTAGAAGTAGGGGTCAGTATAAGGCGGCCATAAGGTAATGTAAACAGGAAGAAGAGTCTATTCGAGCATCAAAAGCCTGTGAAGCTCGCATAAATAACGATAATAACAAATTTTTAAAATTTGTTAAGAATCAAACGGGTGTCAAAAGTGTCCTCCCTCCGACAATCGATGGGGTGTCGGGGCAAGATGAAATTGCAAAGTTGTGGAAGACCACTACTCTAACATTCTTAACAGTGTGAGTAGGGATAATCTTAAGATAGATTGCAGCGAAACGCCTGTGGGTGGGACAAGGGAAAATACTTTGATATCAGTTCCTGAAGTAAAGAGGTTAATTAAATAGTTAAAGACTGGTTCTGCGTCAGGGTAGATGACCTATCGAATGAGCACTTAAAATATGCCAATGACGTAGTATGTCTGCATATATCATTGCTCTTATCAGCCATGCTTGCTCATAGCTATATCTCTGCAGAGTTCACGAGGAGATATATCTTGCCCCTGGTCAAAAATAACTATGGAGACATTCCATCCAGCAATAATTACAGGCCTATTGCTGTCGCTTCCTGCTTCTCGAGACTACTAGAAAAACGCTTGTTACTCCGATTAAATGATTACCTATGGACATCTCCTAATCAGTTTGGTTTTAAAAAGTCCCACTCAACTGACCTGTGTATCTATGTACTTAAAGAAACAACATCTAAATACTTCATACTTCATACTTCAGCTCCCAGTAGGCTAGTTAGCCTGTCAGTGGAGCCATCCTCCTTCGCCACTCCGCCCTGTCCAGCAGCACTCCCGTTTCCCCGAGCTCTTGCATGCTGGGCAAGTCGTATCTTCGCAAGCTCTCTTCCACTTTGTCCCTCCATCTCCTTCTCGGTCTCCCCCGCGGTCTTCTGCCATTCCCTGGTCTCCACTCCCAGCACCTCCTCGCAGTTCTCTCCTCCTCCATTCTCTCCAAGTGGCCCATCCATCTCAATTTGGCAGCGTCGATTTTTCTCAAAATGGTGTTAAAACTGTTTCGAAGATTATTTTCTTAGTCCCAAGGGGCATATGTTCATCTCTCAGTAGCGGGTATAACATTCCGACATTTTACTAAACTTTGCAATTCTTTCAGTTATTTCTTGCATATTACCACTTTCTTTAGTAAACATACTCCCTAAATATTTAAATTTTTCAACATTTCTTATTTCCTTATCTCCTATTTGAACTCCAAATTCTCCTTCTTCTCTTCGACATACACTTAATATTTCTGTCTTTTCTACATTCATTTCCATAACCCCCTCCTTCAAACATTCATTCCAATCAATTAAAGCTTGTTCTATATCTTCTCTCTCTGTCGTCCAGAATGCTATGTCATCCGCATATGCCATTATTCCATTATTATTATTCATTTCATGACGTCGTTTGAAACTTGCAATGACTGTATCCATGTAGGCTATAAACAGGAGTGGTGATATAACACTGCCCTGCTTCACTCCTGTTCTAACTTCAAACCATTCATCATTTTTGTGTCCAGTCCTTACTTTGCATTCGCTAACTTGATACAAACTTTTCAAAACCCTAAGAAGTGTCCCCCTTACTCCATAAATCTCCTCCAAACATCTCCACATTCTTCCTCTGGGCACTGTATCGAATGCTTTTTTAAGATCTATGAATATTGCATAGATGTTAGTATTAAATTCCTATGCCTTTTCTATAACAGAACTGAGGCCAAAAATAAGATCTACCGTACTTCTATCTTTTCGATAACCATGCTGTTCCTCTCCCAACCTTGCTTCAATTATTTGCTTTGCTCTTTTTTCTATTATTCTTTCGTAAAGTTTTGTTATCTGATTAATAAACGATATTCCCCTATAATTCTCACGTCTACCTGAGTCACCCTTTCCTTTATATATTGGAACGATGATTGTTTTTCCCCAATCACAGGGGACTTGACCTTCTCTCCAATATTTATTCAACAGGTTTCGAATTTTTTCTTTCATGGCTTCGCCTCCCTCCTTTATAAGTTCAATCGGAAACTCATTCACTCCCGTTGACTTTTCATTCTTCATTTTATTAACAGCCTCTTCCATTTCTTCTCTGATAATAATTACCTGTTCTGCTAATTCCTGGTATATTCCATCCGCTTCCTCCACTTCTTATGGATCTCCATTCAATAGATCTTTAAAATAATCTGACCATCGTTTGTTAATTGCTCCAGGTTCCACTATCACATTTCCCGCTTCATTTTTAATACAGTATACTTTTTCTTTTCCTTCCTATAAGATTTTGCAAGGCTATAAATCAGTTTTTTGTTTCCTTTCTCATCCTCTCTCAAATTTTCTCCCAATTCCCTCAGTGCTATTTGTTTTGCCCTTTTCTTCTCCCTCTCAGCTTCATTTCTTGCTTGCACATATTCCCATCTTGATTCCTGTGTACGTTGCCTCAACCACTTCCTATGTTTTATAGTTTTCTGTTTTACTGCGCCTCTCACTATATCTGCCCACGATGGTGTATGTCTTTTTCTTCCTCCCCCCACCCACTCAGTTCCCAAAATCTCCTCCGTAACCCTCTTAACACAATCTCTCACGGTTTCCCATTCATTGTTTTCCTCCATCTCAGCTATATTTCTTTGAAGTTCCTCTCTGAATCTGACTCTAATGTTCTCATCCTGCAGTTTCTTTGTCTTAATTACCTTCCTCTTCTCCTCTTTCGTTGCTACTATTTTCTGCATTTTCAAATCTGCTATCAGTAATCTGTGGTCGGAGTCTAACGTAACCCCAGGTATCACCTTAACGTTTCCAACAATTCTCTTATCGGAGCATATAAAGTAATCTATGATTGATTTTTGGTCAAAATTTCCTGTCACTTGGTTCCACCTGTATCTCGTAAACTTATGGGTCTCCTGGTGTTTGAAAAATCCGTTCATGATCTGTAGTTCGTTCCTTACGCAGAAATCTATTAGTTTCTCTCCCTCTGCATTTCGGTTCTGTTCTCCGAAAGGTCCAATTACCTGCTCCACTCCCTCCCTCTCCATTCCCACTCTACCATTGAAATCTCCCATAAGCAATCCCACCTCCTCTCCTCCCACTTCATAATTGCCATCTAATAGTTCCATGGAGTTGGTCTTCTCCTCTTCACTATGCCCCTGTTGTGGCGCATAAACCTGTTTTATTCCTAATTCTCAACTTGCATTTCATTAGTCTTTCGCTTATTAATTCTACAGTCTGTATGTTTGGAGACAATCTCGGTCCAATAATCATTGCCACTCCGTGCATCCTTCTCCGACCCTCCTCCACTCCTCTGTACATGAGCACATACCCATCCCTCATGTCCCTTCCCAATTCTCCACCCATATGCCTTGTTTCTGCCATTCCCAAGATGTCGATTTTTCGTTCTCTCATAATGTCCAAAATTTCATCTTCTTTCCCTCTATAAGTTGCTATGTTAATCGTTCCCCATCTAATCCTGTGTGTGTCCATTTTTCGTGTACAGTTTCGTTTCCTTGTCCGTGATCTGTTTACCAATCCTGGTTCCGAGGCTGGTTCTTGAGTTTTTCGAGCAATAAGGTTTTTACACCACCGGCTTGCTAGGCCTGTCATAAATTTATTGAAATTTTGGTATTCCCACCAATCTTTTACCATTAAGTGGGGCAATGTACCATCCGAATGTTTTGGCTCCTCTTGCGGGGTGAGACAAGGCTCCTTGCTCTCCCCTATGCTGTTTAATGTGTATATTGACGGATTAATTGCTTCACTTAATGAGGCAACAGTGGGATGTTGTATATATAACATAAGGATAAATAACTTAGTTTATGCCGATGATATGGTGTTAATAAGTCCCTCTGTTAAAGGTCTGGATCGGCTACTAAACGTCTGCGAAGTGTATTTGCAGAAACATGATATTCTTTTTAATGTTACAAAAACTAAGGTTATGCAATTTCATCCTAAAAGCTGTAATCAGCCAGCTGATATTAGGTTTAAAATGAAAGGTGAAGTAATTGAGGAAGTACAAGAGTTTAAGTATTTGGGTCAAACTATCACCAGCTCCTTGAGTGATGATTCAGATATAAGAAAACAATCTCGAAGCCTTTGTGTTAAAGCGAATATGACTATAAGGAACTTTCGGTTCTGTACAAATGAAGCTAAAGACACTCTCTTTCATACTTTCTTCAGTAATATATACGCACAGCAACTCTGGGTGAATTATAAAAAAGGTTCTGGCAGAACCCTAAATTTGCTGTACAACAGGTCTTTTAGACTCTTACATAAATTACTCCCGAGATGCTCAGCTTCGCAAATGTTTGCTACCAGTAATGTCCCGAGCTTCCTGGAGGTAACAAGACGTGGTCAATACAGTCTAATGCAAAAAATTAAAAAATCAACCAACCCGATTATCCAAGCTATCCATGAGTCCTGCCGTTTATCCTCTAATCTATGGAATTCTTGGTACGAAGACGTCTGTCTGTAGCACCACTTAACTCCGACATTACTGTATTATTTCTAATCAACTGTATATATTTTTATCCTTAGTATGTGAACTGTCATTGTATTAATAATATTTGTCATATGGACTATAGTCTGCCAATAAACCTTTTCATTTTAATTTTCATATATATATATATATATATATATAATATATGAAAATTATTTCACGAAAGTAACACGTGAAAAATATTTATGATGAATAAAACCACGAAGGAAAGGAAACAGAATGGTGCTCAAGCGCTTTCGTCTAATGACATCCTCAGGAACACTAAAGTATATAAAGAGTTACAGCCTATATATAGATTACAGAAAAAAAAAATATATATATATACAATAAACGGAGAAATAAAAATAAAAATTAAATATTAAAGGATTGTGGGAGGAGCATACAAATTTGTAAGGAAAAACTACCGATGTTTTAGCACTTTGCTCGAATCCAACATAAGATCAAATGAATTGTTTCCAACCAATGTTATAGTTAATTAAAAAAATAATAATAAATTGAAAAATAAAAATAAAAATAAAACTTATAAGAGGAGCATACAAATTTATACTGGAAATCTGCCCAGGTTTTAGCACTCTGCCCTTCTTGCCTAACTTCGATGTACAGTATATAAAAATAAATTGAAAAATAAAAGTTATTAGAGTAGCATATAAGTTTACGAAAGGTTTAGCGTTCTACCCTTCTTATCTAAATCCATTCTGAAGGAATTCAAAACAACAGGATCGAATTGAAAAAGAGCTTTGCTTATGTTGAAGTTATTTGTAAGTTGGATAATGGCAGACTCAAGAAATAGAAATATTCTTGGCAGACTCAAGAAAATTGTATTGACTGATGATGGGGTACAGTCCCGAAACGTTTATCAGTAAATCATGATTTTAGGCATTGTTTTAGCGATTACCTTCCTATTCCGACTGAGATTCCCAGGAATATATACACACTGTAATATACTGTATTATACAGGGTGGTACAAAAGTAGGTATACAGTTACAGAACTGTATTACTGCTGTATACCTACATTTGCACCACCCTATATATATATATATATATATATATATATATATATATATATATATATATATATATATTATATATATATATATATATATATATATATATATATATATATATATATATATATATATATATATATATATATATATAGAGTTGCATCTTTCTTTATGTTGTGTCGAGTTTCGTTTTATAGACTTATAATCTTATGATTAATTGCTCACAAGACTGAATGAGGTTAGACTACAAACACATAAATCATAGAAGTAGCTTCAAAAAAATAAATAAATAAATGATAATATTAAATAATAAACTAAAAATAAAATAAGCAACTTTGAAAAATTACTTTTCTCTTTTTCGTCACTTCACTGAAGCATTATTTTTTTTTTTTTCCACTAAGATTAAAAAGTTTGAGGATGTTATCGATCTTGTGTGTGTGTGTGTGTGTGTGTAGCGAAGGTTTACATGGTATCCTGCGTGCGCCTCATATAAATGCTATATACGTTAATCGACGTGTTGGGAATCTCAGAAATACGCGGAAATACTCAGAAAATACGCGATCCAATCATGACTAAAACACGTTTAGAACACGATAAAACGAGGTTGGTCACAATTTAATCGAGTATTTCTGACTGTCCTAATTTCGCGTTGTCTTCTCCAATCGTCTGCGGCGAATGAAAAACTTTCCAAAATCACTTTTGTTCTTGGATTAAACGGGCTTTTCAGCGGGTTTTTTTCCTCCAAAATTTAGAGAAGGGCGACTGGCAATGTAATTTCCTTCAGTAAACAAAAAAAAAAAAAAGTGGGGGATGAAGTGAGGGAAGAGGTGAGCGCTGTGGAAAGGGAACTTTGTACGCGTTGCGTTCGTCGACCGAGTATTATATATTCAGCATTAATGTTCAAAGTGTGGACGTATGGCTGCAAATTAATTGATTTCATTCAGATTTTAAAGGATTTGAAAAAAAAACAGTTCACCTCAAACGTCAATAGAAGACTTGGTAATTTGTTCAAACTTCGTCCGACGTCAGTTCGAAAAACTTAAGGTCAAGTTAATAAATATTCTATAAACAATTTTGGTAAACGATAAAAATTTATTTTAGGTTCTGTAAAGTCCAATTTTTATTTTTCATAATAAATACAGAATGCATGAGCACATACACACGCACACACAGCATCTACCGTCTCCCCACACCCACACCCACGCACAGTATATATATATATATAAGAAATTTTAGTTGTATAACTGGAATTTCAACCAGTTATTCAATTGAGAGAGAGAGAGAGAGAGAGAGAGAGAGAGAGAGAGAGAGAGAGAGTCCACTTATAATAACTTTGGAATTTACTTTATTTTAATCTTTAAATTAAGAGGTCAGAAGGAATTTTCATATGATTTTCAAACAATGATGGGAACATGCTTATAAATAAGAGAAGGTTCCGTATAATTCTACCACTCAATATACATAATAATAAATAAATAAATTCGGAAATAAATTTGCCAAAAAAATATTTAAAGTCCCCAAAATTCTTAATGAGGGTTTTTTTTTTAGCGAAGAATAAAATGGGAAATTTCCTAAAAGTAATTTATGAATAATTTCTGAAATTTATTTATTTTTATTTTTTATTATTTTATTTTGTCGAATTTCTTTCCACATCTGTACATTTTCCATATCATCTTTTATGTTTTCAGTGGATTTGATTTTCTATGACGTTTTCAACATTTGCTGGAAAAGTCTTAAATTGCAGGAAAGGAATAGTGGTCATCTACAACTGCAGCTATAGATCGGCCAGAAAGGAAATTAGAAATGAAGGCACAGATTAGAAAGATAGAAACCAAAGGAGGACAGTTTGGAAATTAAAGATTTGTGCCAGACTCTATCAAAAGCCTTTGATATGTCTATCGCAATGGCAAAGGTTTCACCGAAATCCCGAAAGGAGGATGATCAAAGTCAGAGAGATATGCAAGAAGGTCACCAGTAGAGCGTTCCTTGCGGAACCTATACTGACGACCTGAAAGAAGATTGTAAGTAGAGAGGCGTTTTAAAATCTTCCTATTAAAGACAGATTCAAAAACTTTAGAAAGGCAAGAAATCAAAGCAATTGGCCGATAGTTGGAGGGTTGAGAGCGTTTACCCTTCTTTGGGACAGGCTGAATGAAAGCGAACTTCCAGCAGGAAGGAAAAGTCCCACATGAAAGACAAATACAAAAGAATTTCCTTAGGCAGGGTATCAGCACAAAAGCATAGTTCTTGAGAACAACAGGAAGGAAGACACCATCAGAACCGTACGCCTTCTCAGAGTTGAGCCTGAAAAGGGCAGAAAAAGAAACCATCTTTGGAAGAGGTCTAGTTGAACCAGAGGAAATCAAAGTATCGACTTTTTACAAATAAAAGGCCAATCTGTAGATTAGCAAAGTCTTCGCACTCAGAGAGTTTCGCAGGTAGATTCACATCAGACAAAACACAAGTATAAATTTATTTAAACTTACTTTAACTTAATTTTGTTTATATTTAATCTAATTTGCCTTATATTTGAAATGATAATATTGAAACTGACTTTAGATTTTAGTAAATTGTAAGTAATAAATCGAACTTAAAGTTTTCTTTGTAAGAGTATTCGTTGCATTTGACTCTCCACTTATATTATTATTTTTATTATTATTATTATTATTATTATTATTATTATTATTATTATTCAGAAAATTATTGGTGTTAAACTAATCATTGAAATTTTTTTCTTAGTTCTAGTTAACTCCTCAGTAAGTATTTGAATTATTATTATATCAGTTTTATTACGTCAATGGGCCTAACCTTTATCTCTTTTCCGTTTTAATGTTATTTAGAAGGAAAATTCTTTTTGGCTTTATTTGCAATCTAATTACGTTTGATCCTGTGATCTACGGAGTATCCATCAGAAAACCTTTAAGCCACTTAATTTCATTTTCACCGAAAATGAAACTTAGGTAAACCAAAGTGCTTAGTTACTGATCGCAATTTCAAACATAGATTTCAAACGAGCTTCTTTCAAAAACTGAATATTAACGTGTCTATGTATAATAAAGGCCGGATTTCTCATGACGTCATTCGTTTTAACACGTCAAAGGATAAATATAACATCCCGTTTCTATAAAGTAAAAACATTTTTACTTCCTGTCTATATTTTTCAAAAAATAACTTATTCCCTCGTATACAGGGTGTCCCATAAGTCCTGTCTTATAGTAAAATTTATTTTAAATTAAATTTACAAAATACATTAGAACTAAACAAATATTTAAACTGATGTCTCACTTTCATATCGGCCATTGCGTGTTATTCTACCCACAACAAAAAAAAGAAGGTCCCAAAACAACACATCAATTTCAGCATTTTTCTCTATCATTTCCACATCAGCATTTCGATATATTTCATTATCAAGAACAACATCCCAACATTTCAGTGACCTTTTTCTCTCTGTAAATCTGAATTTAATATATAAATCCATTCTGATTGAATAAATATCCTAAATATATTTTGAATATCGATCTCGATGATTGAGAAAATAAATTGAACCGCGAATATGGGAGCAACAGAGAAAAATGAAAATGGATGATAAAATGTAAAGCGAATACGGTAAACCTTTGAAATTATTCTCACCTCCAGTTTAATTTTAGCTTATTCTTATATCCTATTATAATGTTGGAATTATATGATAATGACAAACAGGAAATCGTATTGACGTCAAACGACAAATATTTTCTGACTTGAAGAGAAATAAAATTCAATTTCTGACAGGATTGGCAAAAAAAAAACCCGGGGGGGAGGGGGGGGGGGTTCGTTTTTTTTTAATCGTTAAAAAAACCGGGTTTGGGGGGTTTCGTATCTTTTAAAGTGCTTTAAAAATGGGTATAATATATATATATATATATATGCGCCTCGGTGGTGTAGTGGTTAGCGTCGCTGATTACGAATCCATCGGCTCCGGGATCGAGACCCTGTGCCGGAAGGTGGCGCGCAGCAAAACCCAGCTGTTCATCTTTCCACACAATAAAGAAAGTGGTTGGTATATAAATGGGTACCCTGGGTAGCCTAGTGGTTAAGACGCTGAACTGCTGGTGGGGCGTGGTTCGGATTCCACGTTAAACTGGAACAAGGAACTTTTCTGGGATAATTAAATCTTTTTTTATATGGAAGGATGAACCGCTGGGTGAGCTGAGAGAGCGCCGCCTGCCATCGCCATAAATTGAACCCGGGGCCGGTAGATTCGTAGACAGCAATAATAACCACTACCCCCGGTGTATATATATACTAAAGAAATGGAGAATAAAGAGTTTGTATATTTTGTAATTTTTTATTTGCAAACGTTTCGGAAAATGATTTCCATCATCAGTGCCAAAATATCAAAAAGAACAAATAATTCTAATATTTACAAATAATTAAACATTAAATATCTAAATTAAAGAACCACGTTTTCAGAATAAAAGTCTATTAAATATAACAAAAAGAACAAGAAATGGTAAACCAAATAAAATTTGAAACTCGAAAAATATTGTAAAATTGACCGCTGATTTAAAAAGTTTAAAACCAAAATTTTAAAAAAAAAAGTAAATTAATATAAATTAAACCTTTAACGCCGACTGTTGCCTTATGACAACATGAGCTTGACAATTGATTTTGAGCCTTACGATCTGAATATTAGAGGTTATTTTGGTTTGAATAGGAAAAATTTTTTAAATGAATATTTCATAATTCAGGCATGAAAGGGTTAAGAATAGAGTTAAAGTGGAATAAAAGAGAAAATCAACAGTAAACTCAACAGAGAACAAATGCAGTTAAACTCTGTATAATCCCCACTAACTAAAGTGACTGTCCGAGGAAGTGGTCAGAGACAAGACCACCTAATATCTCCGGAATGGGTAAAGTCTCGAAAGAAAGTGCCGAAGTGGAGGAAGGGTTTGTGTAGTGTCTCTTATGATTATTTATCTATAATGAATAAAACGTCACACCTCAAAAAAATTTTAAGTGAGTGTTACATTATATATTTCAAATAAATGTACAGTATCAGAAATAAGTTCGCCTGTAAATATAAAATTTCTAAAAGGCACAAAAAATTACTAATTGGTTATATTATATTTTGCTTTGTATATCTTATTCTTTTTTGTGATAACATTAAAATTTAAAAAACAAAACACAGTCATTTACTGATTTTACGCTTTTTAGAAAATTTATGTTCCTAGGCGAACTTTTTTCCCGATAATGTACATGGTACGATCTTATAACGAATGGAATATTTCTTGACGAGAATACTATGACATAAACGAATAATTTTATAATCTATTCAAAATAAAAGGGAAAGATTTGTATTTATGATATAATAATATTTTGTATTGGTAATGAGCGTGTAACCACCACATGATTAAAAACATGAAAGATATCATTACATTTAAAATCAATTCTTAAATAAATTATATTCTCAGATTCAGTATTCCATATATAAATGAACTTTGGTAAAATACATACCGTATATGTCGGCTTATAAGACGCACTTTTTTTCCTTATAAATACCTTAAAAAACCGCCCTGCGTCTTAGAAGCCGAAAGTGGCAATACAGCACATCAATTAATTAATTGATTAATAACAAATAATAAGAGTAATAATCATATTATCTTTCTTTATTGGCTTTTGGGTTTTCTTTTTATTGAATTTTACATATCCATTGTATTAACAATAAAGTGCATCAAAAACTTTTTTTCTTCAATTTACCTTTCCAAAATTAAGGTGCGTCTTTCACGGCGCAGTGTCTTGTAAGCCGTCAAATACGGTAATTGTATCACTTGCTATATTTTCTTATTGATCAATAATACGTTGCTAATTTAAAATACTGAGGGTTTATTAAAGGTAACATAAAGTAGGGTCACCTAATCTTACATTTATTACTGTTTCGAAAACTTATTCTACGCGTCAGAATATCCCAGTACAGAAACCTAGTAAGTGGAGCTCCGCTACTTAAAGGTTTACAAAAAAAGACCTTTTTGACCATTTATACTACTGAGAGTCTGTTGTGGTTAACTTTTCTCTAATTTCCAAAGGAACATAGAGAGTATTTATCATTTCATATGATTCATCCTCCATCGCTGATACTTCAACGTTTCCTGAAACCACGACAGAATTAGACATAGTTATTGCACAACAGAAAAACTTTTAGAATCGTTTTATCGCGATAATCAAATGAAACTTTCACCTTTATTTTTATGCATTAGTACAGTCATAGCTTTTGACCAATCACATGGGACATATCCTTTTTCCCACACATTTTTACGTATCTTTCACAGCCATTGAAGCACGATTCTAATGTAGTTCCACATTCAATCATTTCACTACACACTTCATCAACTCCTGCTGACTTTCTTTTCTTCAGCTTGCATACTGCTTTTTCAACTTCCTCTCATTCCATGTCTTCCACTCGCTGGTATTAATATTATTATTATTATTATTATTATTATGATTATTATTATTTATGTTTTTAGAAGAAAGTTGAGCTATTCAAAATTGAACTGAAAATATAAAAAAATTTCCAATAATTTATTTAAAAAAATATGCTAATCTGTTATGAAAATTGGTCTGACTTCTTTGGGAAAAATACCCTTTTCTAGAAGTAGTATTTTCTCGGGAAGCAAAATAAAACAATCGAACCCAGCAAGTTAATTGAGATTGACTCAGGTTTGGTTGTGATGTACCGATTCTAAAATGTAGCCGATGCCGATGCCGAATTCATGAAAAACTGCCGATACCGATGCCGATGCCTATATTTAAAAAAAAAAAATTTCCTTCATAAATTTTACTAATCTAATGTGAAAACTTTTAATTTTCATATTTTTACGTTTCATTTGTTAAAGTGCTTTTCCTTAGCTTGCTCCACAATATATGGTACCAGAATTTGTTACTCATATACTGTAGCTAAAAATGATGTTAAATAGTTTCATTACTCAGTAAAGTCATAAAATAATTTAATTTAGTTTCATAAATTTAATACCAATATTTAAAGTAATTGGTTTTCCTTATGTTCAAAGTATTTTCTTTCTTCCACAATGTAAACAACGACAAAATTTTTCAATAAAATTCAATCAAAAAAATGGATACACTCGTACAATTTGGGTTTATAAAATTATTAAAATACTTAAAATAAAGTCAGCATAATAAGATGGTTTAATATATAACTTATAAAGTACAACTTAATACAGAATTATTATTAATATAGAGTAGGAGATTACGATAGTTTATAATATTTAGAGATTAGCTAGTTAGAGAAAATGTAAATTTATGGACAACTTAACTTATTACGCTTTACCTTTTTCGTGAATGTGAAATATTTTTATATAATTACACTTTGAAATGAGTATAAATTATCATATTTAATGTTTTTGTCTGTTCAGTTTTCTATAAAAATAGATTTTGGTTTGTAATAAAAATTTAAAAATTTAAAAGAATCGGTAAGAGAATCGGTTAAATTTAACTGATGCTGATACCCCAAAAATGGCCGATTCTGCCGATGCAGATGAATCGGTACACCACTAGTTAGAAGTTATGTTAAATTCCGCTGATTTGGTCTTCATTATCTTTTATGTCAAGAGTTGAGACCTAGTTCCTTGTGTTATCTAGGCGCGAATCGTATCGCAGCATCAGAAGAGATTGAAAATATGCGCTCACGTGACTTTGCTTTCTGACTAAAAACATTTTTTCTAAAGTTTAAAACAAAAAATAATTACTTTGAGTGTGACATTCCACGCTGGATTCGGGCGTTTCATATTCGCCATACGTTGGTTCTGTTGCAGTTACTTCTTGCGGTCCCCCATCTGAACACATCAAAATAGGAAATGTATAGTTCGTATCAAAGTGTCTCAAAGAACAACCAGATGTAATATAATTTGTTAACTAAGACGATGACATATAAGAGACAGGTTCTTGGGATTAGATTAAGAGATTAAATTAGGTTAAAAAGACTTAGTTTAGTTAAGTTAGCTTAGATTAAGTTAGTTTATCAGAGCTTCTATAGAATGTTTCATAGACGAAGTGAGCATAGGTCTCTCTTAATCTATAACTGTTGGAATCAATCCCTAACTCATATTTGATCCTCTTATGGTGTTAAAATGTGAAGATGTTTAAATTTCGAACCTGAAGAGTCTCCAGATATATATATATATATATATATACATATATATATATATATATATATATATATATATAACAGGGCGTCCCAAAAAAATGTATACACACTTTAACAGCTGATAGCTCAATTGATGTTTCTTTCTTTCCAAGTTAAACCCATTAGAATTAATAATGGCAGTCAGACTAAGCTTTGAACAAAGGAAATTCATTCTAAAATGCTACTGGAAGTGTGAAAACGCAGTTGAAGTGCAAAGACAGTTTAGGAGGGAGTTTCAAACAGATCCACCAACGCGACTTACTATCACTCATCACTCGAATTAGAGATAAGTTTGAAGCCGATGGAACTGTTCAGAATGTCCACAAGAAGCGTTCCGGAAGACCACGGACATCGACAAGCCCCACAAAGCAAGAAAGAGTACTGGAAACGTATCACCAAAGTCCAAGAAAATCTGTGCGGCAAGCGAGTCGTGAGGTAGGAATTTCAGAATCGTCTGTCCAACGCATTTTGAAGCGCTGTCAATGGAAAAGTTACATTCCAAGATTAGTCCATGCTATTAATGAAGATGATCCGGACCGAAGAGTGGAGTATTGCGAGTGGTACTTGGCACGATGTGGATGTGGATTGGACGAAGGGGTTTCGTAGAATACCCTCCGCGTTCACCAGACCTCACACCACTAGACTTTTTTTATGGGGATACTTAAAAGACAACGTCTACGCTATAAAACCTGCAACAGTCGCTGAATTGAGAGCAGCCATTGAACGAGAATGCTCACAAATACCAAACGAAATGTTTCGTGATGTTTGCGATTCCATTGCTTCGCGTTATCAGCAGTGCCTGGACCAGAACGGACGTCAGTTTGAAAACAGGCGTTGACAAAACAATTAAATAATGTCTGTAGATTCTATTACATTTTGAAAATGAAATGTATTTTAATAAACACTGCCTTTATAATTATTTAAAGTGTGTATACATTTTTTTGGGACGCCCTGTATATATATATAACAGGATAAGGTGAATTTTATATGTCGTTTTCTTATTTTAAATTAGGGCTTAGTTTTTAACTGAACAATGCAATAAATATTTTTAAAATACATTGGATTCCCTTTATCATTGCTCTTTCTTCTCTTTACACTCGCTTCACTATACTTTATAAACGCGGGCAAACGGGTAGCCATGGCCGCCATTATGATTTCGAACAAAGAAAAGAGACCGGGGAATAAATTAAAAACTTTTATTTACAATTTACTGACTTTTTATTTATGCCGAAATACCTTAGACGAACGGGTTAATGCGAGGGCGGAATTAACGTTAACATTTAACCGTGGAGAGAGACACAATTAAATATTTTAAATAAACACTAACATACTAAATATGAAAAACACCCAATCGTGGCAAACACCCGTCCAAGACTCCCGTTTTTGGGCAAGTTGGGCACATCTGAGATGTTGCCAATTTGTATTTTTCTATTTTTAATTTCAAACAAAACATCAATTTCTTATTTACATACAAACCATAATTAAATTTCTTATTTAACATTATTTTCTTCTTTATTAAACAAAATATTCTTAAATTCTTATTAGACATGATTATCTTTAGCTCTATTAAAAACAAATACACTACACTTCTTTCTACCAACAAAGGGAAAGAATAGCCTCGGACTTGGGCGCCGCGCCTGCCCGGGCTGCCCATGTATCTGTACGTAGGCACGTGTGGGTGTGTAGAATGTAAGGGAGATAAATGATAATTGAATCATAGGAGGAGATTGTAGACATGAGTCGACCAAGGAAGTACTCCAGGGGGGACGTTAGACAGAAGATAGGGAGTGCTAGAACTCCCGTTTCTCCTGTCACTATCCCCTTTAGCTGATTTTTTTTCGTGTCTCATCTACCCTGTGAGCAGTCCAGCATGCTTTCGAACACACTTCTCTCCCTATTCCTCACTACATACCACGTATACTTGCCTCTTACACACTACATAATCTTTTTGAAATTTAAAAAAAAATGGCATCAACTTCAAGAGCCTCGGAGTCCCCTGGGGAGGGGACCATAAGTGTCCCCATTTCTGATTCCCCTGCTGCCGATATCGGGAATGCAGACACGGGCAGGGGGGCTGGATCTGCTACCGCCCATTTAAGATGTTCTGGGCCTCTGCATGATTCACTTTTCATAAACTTCTACAACATTCGTGGCCTTTTCTCAAATTTTCGATCTGTTGAACACCACCTCTCCTCCTCTAAATCTCATCTTCTCTTCCTCACTGAAACTTGGGTGTCTGCGACGACTGACAGCAACCCTTTTCTGTACCCTCTTACTTTCTCTATACTCAATTTCATTCCAAAGGTGGATGCTGCGTATATGTACGCAATGACCTAAATTGTTCTCGTACTCTCGAACTCGAATACTCTGAATTCTATACCCTCTGTCTACGGTTTACATGCCAATATCAAACTAAATACATCTGTGCTGACTACCTTCTCCTGATTCTATTGACTATCCAAATTTCTTTGACTACCTCACTTCCAAACTGGAATACATTCTAACCCACTCTCCTTTTGCTGAAATCTCCATTTTAGGAGATATCAATGTTCACCACCACCTTTGGCTTTCCTCTCATTTCACTAACATCCCTGGTGAACTAGCTTACAACTTTTCTATCCTAAATGACCTAGATCAGATTGTACAGCACCCTACTCGTATCCCCGATTGCCTTCGAGATAGGCCCAACATTCTGGATTTACTGTACTTCTTACCTCTCATCCTTCTTCTTACTCTGTGAAACTTTTCTCTCCGTCGGGCGCCTCCGATCACAATCTTATATCTGTTTCCTGTTCTATCGCTCCAATTCGGCCTTTGGATCCTCTCAAGTGCCTTTGGCATTTCGGCGGGCGCCACTGACTGGAAGGCCCTAGGCAGCACTTCTGTGATTTACCATGGAATGATACTGCTTCCGTGGCCGGGGCCCTTCCGAGTGTGCTGAACGCATCACGGAGTTGATTATCTCGGGCATGAAGGAGCTCATTCCATATTCTATTCCTACTACTAATGCAAAAAAACCTTTACCTGTTCCAATGCCATCCGCAACAGAGAGGAGTCTTTCAGAATGTACCGTCGCCATCCAACTCCTGACTCTCACTCAGTTTATATTTCTGCCCGGAATCGTACAAAATCTGTTCTTTGACTCGACAAAAATTCCTTCATCCGACAAAAATGTGAAAACCTATCCAATTCTAATTCTTCTCGCTCTTTCTGGCATCTAGCTAAGAATCTCTCCAACAACTTTACTTCCTCTTCTTTCCCTCCTCTTTTTTCATTCCCACGACTCAGTTGCCCCTCTTTTCCTGATAAAGCTGAAACTTTCGCTCAAACTTTCGCCTCCATCTCAACCATGGGCGATTCCGGTGCTGTTCCTCCATCTCCTCCTCCCTCTGACTTTATTATGTCTGAAATTAGAATCTCTTCTAAAGATGTTTCTTTCTGCCCTATTTGGACTCAACTCTACGAAGGTGTACAGTCTTGATGGTGTTCCTTCTGTTGTTTTTAAGAACTGTGCTTCTGTAGTGACACCCTGCCTAGGCAAACCTTTTTGTCTTTCTCTTTCATCTAGTACTTTTTCTTCCTGCTAGAAGTTCGCTTTCATTCAGCCTGTCCCAAACGAGGATGAACGCCCTCAACCCTCCAACTATCGGCCAATTGCTTTGATTTCTTGTCTTTCTAAAGTTTTTGAATCTATCCTTAATAGGAAGATTCTTAAACACCTCTCTTCTCACAATCTTCTTTCAGATTGTCAATTTGGATTCCGCGAGGAACGCTCTACTGGCGATCTTCTTGCATATCTCTCTGACTCTTGGTCATCTTCCTTTCGGGATTTCGGTGAAACTTTTGCTATTGCGCTAGACATACTGAATCAAAAGCTCTTAATAGAGTCTGGCACAAATCTTTAATTTCTAAACTGCCTTCCTTCGGTTTCTATCTTTCCCTCTGTGACTTCTCTAATTTTTTCTGGCCGATCTATAGCTGCAGTTGAAGATGGCCATTGTTCTTTTCCTAAAGCTATCAACAGTGGTGTTCCTCAGGGTTCTGTCCTGTCACCCACTCTTTTCCTCTTATTTCTCAATGATCTTTTTAGTCGTACTTTCTGTTCTATTCACTCCTGTGCCGATGATTCCACTCTTCACTTCTCCACTCGTTTCACAAAACATCCCTCTCAACAGTCACTCTATGATTTGCGTAGGACGGCTATGGTACACCTGACCTCTTTCTGCCATCTGTGATTGGGGTAGAGAAAACCTTGTGGCTTTCATGGCCGTAACTACCTATGAGGTCACCGAGGTCCGGACCTCGGTAATTATTTCCTAAAAAAAAAAAAGAGACTGAACCGTTCTCCGTGTATGAAACGCATATTACCGCTTTCTTTTGAAAAGAGGGAGCGTCGAGCGTTTTGTGTTTTGTGTTTAGTGTATAGCTTGGGTTGTGTTTGTAGATGTCATTTTGGTCTGAATTTTGCTCGTCCCGCCGCGCTTGAAAAAAATCTGGACCTCACTAATTTCTAAACCCTAGTTACGGCCCTGGTGGCTTTCAATGCCTCAAAAATTCAGTTCCTCCATCTCTACTCGTCACAATCTTCCACACGACTATCCCCTGACCTTCAACAATACACAACTCAATCCTTCCTCTTCTCTTGAAATTCTTGGTGTTTCCTTTTCTCGTGATCTTTCCTGGAAAGATCACATATACTCTCTATCCAAAACAGCTTCTAAGAGGTTAGGCGTGCTGTACCACCTCCGCAGTTTCTTCACCCGTGCTCAGTTGCTGTCTCTGTGCAGTGGTCTTGTCCATCCCTGTATGGAGTATCCTTCTCATGTATAGGGTGGCTCAACCCACACAGCCGTACTTGACCAGGTGGAATCAAAGGTTTTTGTCTCATCAATTCCCCGCCTCTTACTGACTGTCTTCAATCCCTCTCTCTTCTCCGCAAAGTTGCCCCACTCTCTCTTTACTATCGCTATTATAACGGACACTGCTCTTCTGAACTCTTTAACTGCATGCTTCCACCTTTAAGGAGAGCAAGCAGCGCCAGACTTTCGAGACATTCTCATTGCTTTTCTGTCCAACTCTCTAACGCGAGGGTTAATTGGTATTTTCAATCTTTCATCTACAAAACCGGTGAACTCTGGAACAATCTTCCTCAATCTATCTTTCGCCCTGTCTATGACCTCCACCAATCTTTCAAACGCAGAATGTCCAGGCATCTCGGAAACCCTAAACCTTGATTTTGGCTCTCTTTTTCTTCCATGGGGGTGAGGGCGCTTTTGCGAGCATTCGCCCTTGTCCTCTCCCTCCTGCATTAAAAAAAATGGTGCAGGTATTTAAGAGTTAGATTTGATGTTCCTTGGTTGTGTGAAACAAAGATGAAAAGAGTGTGAATGAGGGTAGTGTTAAGTGTGTGAGGGCGGGTGTGAGTGAGAAAGTGAGAGTTACAAGGAGTTACAAGGAAAAGAAGTACCTCAAAAGGCCTTGCGGCCAATACCGAGGCGGTACCAATGGCAACGGGTGCCAGGGAAAATTTTGTACACACTCAAATAGTGTGCAAGATTTGGTCTAACCTTTTCTTAAAATGATCCACAGAGGAACTGTTCACAACTTCTGAAGGTAACCTGTTCCATGTGTCACAGATCTTATACGTAAAGTAATTCCCACACACACTAGTCCTAAACCGTTTCAAATCCAACTTCCAACCATTGTTGCGAGTTGGGTTATCATTTAAACTAAACATACTTCTAAAATCGACATCGTTGAACCCGCGTAAGAGCTTGAAAACCTCGATCAGTTGACCGCACAGCCTCCGAGTTTCAAGCGAAAACAAGTTCAGGGCGCGTAACCGTCGATTGTAGCCCATATGCCTAACGGAAGGAATTAACTTTGTGGCCCTCGCCTGCACTCGCTCCAGCCTCTCAATATCTTTCCTGAGGGTGGGCGACCAGAACTGCACAGCATACTCCAGGTGCGGCCGAACCAGGGAATTGTACAGAGAGAGCACAATCTCCTTGTTCCGAAACTGAAATTGCCTCCTGATATAACCCAATAGTTTCTGGGCTTTCTTTTCCACCTCTACGCACTGTTTCGTAAACTTAAGGTCGCTGCTAATTAGCACACCCAAGTCCTTTTCTAAATCAGTTACCTCGATATGACTCCCCAACATCGAGTAGTCCGACTTGGGATTGGCGTAGCCAATGTGCATCACTTTGCATTTACCCAAGTTAAACGGCATTTGCCATTTTTCGGACCACTCTCCTATCCTACCTAGATCCGTACGCAGTTCCTCGATCGCTTCGGGCGTCCCAACATTGGCCCCAAGCTTGGTGTCATCAGCGAATTTGGCGATCCGACTGACGATGCCACCGTCGATATCATTTATGTAAATGATAAACAACAGTGGCCCCAAAACGGAACCCTGAGGAACCCCACTAGTGACCGAGGCCCAACCCGAACTAGCCCCTTTAATTACAACCCTCTGCCGCCTATTCCTCAGCCAATTTTCAATCCACCTACCTATTTTCCCACCGATACCCAGCGCACGCACTTTCGCCATTAGCCTGCGGTGAGGTACCTTATCAAAGGCTCTCTGAAAGTCGAGATAAAGTATATCAATCGCCCTACTCTTATCATACTCACTCAACATGACGTGGAAAAACTCGAGCACGTTGGTGAGACACGACCTATGCCGTCTAAACCCATGTTGGGAGTCCACAAGCAGCTTGTAGGAATCCAAATGGTCAACGATCCTATCCGCTATTATCCCCTCTAATAATTTACCTACAACTGAAGTGAGACTAATGGGACGATAGTTCCCTGGACTTTCGTGATCCCCTTTCTTAAAGATAGGGGTCACGTTGGCAGAGCTGGGCACTTGCGGCATATTTTGCGGTACTGCGGTACTACCAAACTACCAAACCGGGACCGCATAACGCAGTACCGCAAAGGATCGCTGAAAGTACCGCAGTACCGCTACCGCATTCAAATTTCCGCGTACCGGTTTGGTAGTTTGGTAGTACCGCAGTACCGCAGTACCGCAAAATATGCCGCAAGTGCCCAGCTCTGCACGTTGGCTTCCCTCCAGTCACCAGGCACCTGGCCCGTCTCCAACGATTTGTTGAAGACTGTAGCCAGGTGGGGAACCACCTGGTCGCGCACTTCTCGCAACACTCTGGGGAGAAACTGGAAAGGCCCAAGAGCCTTAAACGAGCTCAGTTTGTCTATTCTATCGGCAACGACTGTCGCGGTACATCGAACACTATCCAGGCCAGCACCTTCGTGCCTCACGCCTGGCTCGGGGATGATGCGGGTGTCCTCCCTGGTGAACACTCCCGCAAAGTACTCATTAAGCACATTGGCGATGTCCGCGTCGGAGGTCCGCAGAACGCCGCTTCGGTCCTTACCATGCTTCTAATGGGCTTTCTACTATTAACATAACTGAAGAACTCCTTAGGGTTCCCCTTGCAGAGGCTTGCCACCCGTAGTTTTTCGTTACGTTTCGCTAGCCTAACCGTCGCCTTCACTTCCCTACACAGGCGGACATACGCTTCAGTGTTCTCATGGGAACGATTGGCCTTCGCCCTCCTATACGCTACTTTCCTATTTCGGATAGCTGAAGCGATGTCACGATTGAACCACTTAGGCTGCGTTGAAGCAGGGGTGACCGGTTTTGAGGGTATGGCAGCAGACTGCAGCACCATAAACTCGTCCCGGAATGCACTCCACATTCCCTCAACATCGCCGCCGACCTCTAACCCCATCTCTCCTACGCTATCCCTGAGGCTAACAAAGTTCGCCCGCCGGAGATCGAGCTTACTGCCTCTCGAGTTACTACGCTTCACCCGAGGGACGCACACACGGAACCTAATCAGACCGTGATCACTCCTGCCCAACGATTCGTCAACGTCAACGGTGAGGCCAGTGACGAGGTTGTCTTCGGTCGTGAATACTAAGTCTAGAACGCTTTCGCCTCGTGTAGGCTCATTAACCCACTGAGTGAGGAAGTTCTCATCAGCAAAGTCAACTAGCCTCCTCCCTTCAGCATCAGCAGTCCTGTCTTCCCACTTTATGCCGCGACAGTTGAAGTCTCCTAAAACTACACACACCCTATCCCCTAGCAGGCTACTGAGTTCGGTGTACAGGGCTGTATCCTCCTCGAGGAGGAGATGCGGAGGTCTGTACACCAAGATTAACCTATAGCTCGTCCCTCCCACATTCAGATCGACGCCAAGCAGCTCCCGTTCCGACCAGAACTGGCAGTCAACCGGACTCAACGTGTCTCTGACGTATATTAGTACCCCACCCCCCTCCCCACGGGTGCGGTCTTTGCGAAACATTCTATACCCGGGAATTTCGAACTCCCCAA
Source organism: Bathynomus jamesi (assembly GCA_023014485.1). Lineage (NCBI taxonomy): Eukaryota > Metazoa > Arthropoda > Malacostraca > Isopoda > Cirolanidae > Bathynomus > Bathynomus jamesi. Next base: position 119,501 of record JAJOZX010002447.1, read on the forward strand.
CGTAGTCCCTACGATCAGTATGAATCCAGGACTCGGTGATAGCAACGATATCCTGGTATTCTGATGCTAAGAGCGCCCGTAGCTCGCAAAACTTGTTCCTAATCGACCTAGCATTAAAAAGCATTGCACGGAGGGAGCCTTCCCTATTCTGACCGCTCCCTAGCACGACCCGTTTCCCCGAACAGCCAGGGCTGTCGGGAGTTGAAGAGCCCCTCACTAACGAGGGGGCAACTTCCGCAGGAGACTGAGCCCCCTCCAACGTGGAAGGAGGGTCACCCACCTGTACCTGGACACACCCTTCAGTTGAGGGAAAGAAGGTGTGAGCCTGTTCATGAATGATGTGTGGTATGAAGCAATAAGAGACTTGTCTGTGTGAAATTTAATTTTGTGAAAATGAAAGTGGCAGTAATGGTTGAATATACGCTGTGTGATGATAAGTGTGAGGATAAGAAAAAAAGATTCTGGAGAGAGGTTGACAGTGTAATTGGAAAGGTGCCTGAATACAAAATGTTTGTGATAGGAGACATGAATGGGAAAGTTGGTATGGGTCCGAAGGGTGAGATGTTGCAGGAGTGAATGATAATGGGTGTACGCTGAAAGAGTGTACCAGGAATGTTTGATTAGGAATGCAAGGAGTGTGTGTGTGTGTGTGTGTGTGTGTGTGTGTGTGTGTGTGTGTGTGTGTGAGAATGATATTCAGCAGGAAAAGACCATTATGATCAACCTTATTTATTAGATTTCTGATCTGAACGCAAATGAAATGGCATTTGAATTCAGCGGTTTGTGTACATGGCAGTTTCCATGGTGATGGGGAAAAGTCATTAGTAATAACTAACAAAGATTAATTCTACGTTAATGTTTTCTCTCTGTTCAAAAGCCATCAATCCTTTCCTTTTTACGGTTGAAATCTCTCTTGAATTTATTTCTTATCGATTTATTACTTAAAAATAAATAGCAACGCACGTCTTTATCGAATAAAGAAAACTCCAAACTGTAAATTTCAAACTGTAAAGTATGTCGGCAGTTTCCATTTTGTTTTCAAATTTAGAATTTGAAGTAAATAATAAAATATCAGTCCGCGTAACAGAATACGAAGTGTGTTCAAAAAGTTCCCGAACTGGTTATGCTGCGCGCGTATCACATGACACGCATACGCGTCATGTGATGCATGTTGTAGTGTAAAGTCTGTGTCCAAAGACGGTTATCGCTTGTTGATATCGTATTTTGTTCTCTTGATATTTACTCTTTTGTGAAGTCATTTTGTGTGTTTTGTCGCATTTTGTGCATTTGAATAATGACTACTGTCGCGCACTTCCATTGCGATGACTGCTGGTTTGTTTCAACGTCATACCCGTACACCCACGTCTCGTCACCCATAACGATGTTTCTGAAAAAGATTTTCATCAAGATTGGCACGTTGAAGGAGGTCTTGAGACACAACAACACGTTGCTCTTTCTGCTCGGCAGTCAAGAGTCGTGGCACAAATTTGGCTGACACACGACGCATCCCCAAATTCTCTCTGAGTATTGTGTGGTATGATCCTATCGAAATGTCCATTTCGTCTGCGACTTCTCTGACTGTCAGTCTACGGTTCCCTCGAATCATTTACGAACACAAGCAACAGTGTCATCAGTTCTTGAAGTGGAAGGTAGTCCCACCCTTGCATCATTCTCCGTCGACGTTCGGCCTTCTTTAAAGCTTGCGCCACTCAAAAGTGGTTGACCGACTTAAGGCGTCATTGCCAAATGCTGTGTTCAGCATGGCATGGGTTTCAGAAGCAGTGTTGCCCAGCTTAAAGCAAAATTTTATGCACACACGTTATTCTTCAACAGTAACCATTATTCAAATGCACAAAATGCACAAAACACACAAAATTACTTCATAAAACAGTAAATATCGAGAGAACAAAATAGATATCAACAAGTGGTAACCGTCTTTGAACACAGACTAAGTCACACTACAACATGCATCACATGACGTGCATGCGCGTCATGTGATGCGCGTGCAGCATAACCAGTTTGGGAACTTTTTGAACACACCGTAATTTGCAAATGCAAACAGAATGGACTTATACCCGTTTCGTACAACATTCTAGCCACACTCTAATACGCTAACTTAACTAGCCTAACCTAACTACTGTAATATTCTTCTCAGTGGTAAACATTTGATGGAGTTGTTTCTTCTTTTAAACTTAATATAATATTAAGAGTGATTTATTAAACCTTATAAATACTGTAAAACCTCGTATTGTCTGTTATTAAAATTGTTGTTAATTCTTGCTTTTTTAATGAATTATAGTCTTAATTTCACGAAAAATTATTTTAACGGGTAACATCGGAACCCATACTTCCCCACACGGAGGGGGCTGGACGTGAAATCTGAGAGTCAGCTGAGCTCTATGTGGACCAACTCCACACACAAAATCAAAATGACTCGTGTGCTGTCGTAAGTAGCTTATACTGGAGCATTTCAAGCCTATTTTGTTAGTCTGAGACATTTAGACACTTGATAACTGGTGGACAGTAAGTAACTCGTGACTCCCCATAACTATTTCGGTGGCCATTAGTGACACCGAGCTGGATTAGCGAAAATGTCTCAACTCGAGTCAGTTTGGTTTTGCGATCCTAGTACAATCCCCAACCAACCAAGTCACTAAACCAGAAACTATTCCCCTTAAATTTTCCCGTTATGAGGCAGTGAGTGTCAAGATATTTATAAGGGCAAACATCTTACCTGGTCTTGGTCTGTCTGATTCCTTTTTTCCACCATTCTGTAAACGATAAAATCACACAATCAATAATTGATTCAGTATTTTTATTTTTTTAATTGTAGCAACGTATTACCATATATATTTAATAAAAACTTTAACTTTATGTACACTAACGATTTGTTTTCTGATCTTCCTTATGTAAACGCCTCCGCACACCATTACTGCAATCAACGTTATTGTGAAGAGAATAGCTAACGTTATTGCCAATATTTTCCATTCTACGGAATCTGAAAGTTAACAATAGGAAAGAAGAATCACGTAACAATAAAATTAACAAGAACAACTCTGATCGTATAATTTTAAAAATAGTTGAAATTCCTTCCAAAAGGCAAGATCAGTTTCGTTGAGGAGGGGTTCTTTCGCGAGGTACGACCATCGCCTGTATAGTTCACTAGGTAACACCATTTTCCTGTAAACGAAATGAACACACTGAGGTCGGGGGTTCGAATCCCGATGGTACTGACTAATAATAATCTAGGAATTAGACCAACGGGCCGTATTACTTTTGCCTGAGTGCTATGCCAGAATTTGGTCCTCCTCACTCTATTATTCACTGGGTACGATTTTCACTCGTATTCCACTCCGTTAGACGATAAAGTATACCCGTGGACATGGGGTAAAATTTTATCATGTTCGTTCGCATAATCCCATTATATATATATATATAAGTATGAATGATTGATTACGAACACATGTAATGCATAAATTTCCATAAATTAAAAGGCATCATTTTCAGCGTACCTTCATCGTCCTTTTCATCGTCCTCTTCATCGTCCTCTTCAGCTTCTGGTAGAGCTTGAGCAGGTACACTTATTTGAAAGGCAGTAGAACCAATATTATGGAAGTAAATTTCCCCGTGAATGTAATTTCCAACTGTTTCATAATCCTGAAAAAGATTAAAAAAAAAATTATATTAAAATTGAAAGGTTTTTTCGCAATGTTTTTTTGGAATAATTAAAAAAAAAAAAAATCGCCAAAAGTTCGGAGAACTTAAAATTTTTAAAATTTTAATTTAAAAATTTCTAAAAACTTATTTGATGATGATTTTAATAATGAACATAATGCAAACAGTTGGACCCCTTCCTACTGTGAGTCTGAGCTCCCCGCGCTAACTGTTGAAGCAAGTGGAAATTGTTCTACCAACAGAATTTGCGGATACCCACTGACCTTTACCTTTGATATGACTGTAAGGATGTAAGGAAGGTCCTTTTATTTTTGTTTGTTCCATAAACGGAATAATTACACGTTTAATTATTTATTTATTTAATTAATTTTAATTTAATTCTTTATTTAATAAGTACTTACTAATTTAATAATTAATTTTGTAACGTAATTTTATTTTAAAATAAATATTTTTTGTGGGGGTTGAGAAAAGATGATTATTTTCTTTCAATCGAGTTCATATTAAAAAAGTATCAACGCAGAATATCCAAAATACATTTCTCCACTTTTGGTTTTTTTTTAATCTTAAATTTTAAAAGTTAATTTATTTTTGTTGAATGAGGAAAATTTATCCGCTGAACTTACCTTCTCTCCGAAATTGGAGAGATTTAGAGCGAGTGTATATTTTTTATTCTTTTTTAGTTTGTCAGTCCAATTGGTACGGTTGAGTTTTCCTTGTTTCAAATACACGTCATGATCACCGCTATAGGATCCGTAAATATTATATAATTTTCCACCCAGAGTAACAGCGGAGGAGAAGCGTGATTTGGACTTTAAATATATCATCGACTTTCCATTGTTGAACTTCAAGCGAATTTTGGCATACGATCCAGATGTTGTAAGGTTGTATTCTGGAAAAATTTGCAAAATTATTTTCATTAGTTTATATATGTAATTAAACATGCATAATAGTTCATGATATTAACACACTGAGTTAAAGTAATAAATACGTTTAGCCTTTTTTTTCGTATATATATATATATATATATATACCTTGATTTTGATTCCGTCCGAATTGTTTATTCTAACGAAGTTCAAGCTTGTTACTCCACCTTAGACCTACAGTTCAACGTGGAATCCGAACCACGCCCCACCAGCAGTCCAGCTTCTTAACCACTAGGTACCCAGGGTGCCCATTTATCTATCAACCAATTTCTTTATTGTGTGGAAGGATGAACAGCTGGGTTTTGCTGTGCGCCGCCTGCCGTCACCGGATCTCGATCCCGAGGCCGATGGTTCGTAGTCAGCGACGCAACCACTACACCACCATATATATATATATATATATAGACATCATTTATTTTATTATATTTATTTTTTCACTTTGTATTATTACTATTTGTAATATGAACTATTGTAGTATTATTACTATTTGTCATATGAACTATTGGTCTGGCATATAAACCTTTTCATTTACTTTTCATATATATATATATATATATGTATAGAAACGACGTAAGTATAGAGGAGCGTTCTGCACACGAGGAAGAGAAATAACGAACAAATGAAAAATGAGGTGACCGCCCGGGAATCGAACCCAGGATCTTCCGATTGCCGGTCAGATGCGCTATCCATTACACCACTGGCCTCGATCAGTCAGAAGTCGAAATTCTCCTACATATGGCAGAAACCAATGCCCTGAGAGGGCACCCTCGCAAATCGTGAATATGTACATTTAACTGCAATGACCACGCAGTATATTAATGTATAGAAACGACGTAAGTATAGAGGAGCGTTCTGCACACGAGGAAGAGAAATAACGAACAAATGAAAAATGAGGTGACCGCCCGGGAATCGAACCCAGGATCTTCCGATTGCCGGTCAGATGCGCTATCCATTACACCACGGGCCTCGATCAGTCAGAAGTCACCTCATTTTTCATTTGTTCGTTATTTCTCTTCCTCGTGTGCAGAACGCTCCTCTATACTTACGTCGTTTCTATACATTAATATACTGCGTGGTCATTGCAGTTATATATATATATATATCGATAAAATCTTTATTGCTTAAAGATGAACACGAATTTCATAATTGTTGTATGTCCGATAAACGTGTAATGTATCAAAGATGTTTTAAAGAACGAAAAGTGCGATAATAAACCTTTTTGTAACAGTTTGTAACGGAAAATAATCTTGAGACGTTGATTTACCCTTTTTTTTTAACGCTAATTAGAGCTTGAAGGCAAATAATTTCAATTAAATCCTTGACTGTTAAATTCAAAAACTTGCTCTCGGATTCCAAACATTTTTTATTCCATGCAAGTTTCAAATATTCAGTTTTGGAGAAACTTTTAGTTTTTAGGAGTTTAGGATTTTAGGTCTTTAGGATTTCCTTAGGATTTAATGCATTTACGAGGGTCTTGATCGGGGGTTGTAAAAATCATTTCCAAATGAGGCAAACGAAGAGTGTTAGAATATCAGTAATTTGTGAAGTTCCTCAGTTGAAATAGGTGAGGAACGCAGTCTTTTGACTATTGTAAACATTTCATTGAGTATTCGTCCCATTTTCAGAATAGAGACATAATAAATCATTAAATTCACTATATTATGGATGAAGAAATCTTTGTACCATTCATTTATTTCGTAGAGAGAAGTGAAATTTACTCATTTTTATTCATGAATTCATAATTTTTAGAGAAAATCGAAAAAACATTTAAGATGAAAGTAGAGGCCTTATAAAATGAATAGGCCTTAATTGAATGAAAAAATAGATCATGCTTTATTCATTTGAGAAATAGTGTAAATTCAGTAAAAGAATGGAATGATCATTTTCATATTCAGAACAAAAAGTTAAGAACAATGAATTTCGGCAGTTGGGTCCCAAAAGCCTAAATGATCTTATGAGATCTAACCTACTGGTTCCCAAGCGGTGGACCATGGCGAATTTCCTGGGTGGGCCATGGAGGTTGGTCATAGCATACCTTTTAAAAACCAAATTGAAATTTAGAAGTAATATAATTTTAGTGATTTTATAAAATTGTTGGCATATTTACATTATTTTTCCACGAATTATTCGAATCAGCTGTAGTGGGCCATCGCCTCAAAAAGGTTTGGAACTACTGATCTAACCGGTTAATCACGGATAAGAAGGAATAAGTCCTTTCATTTTGAGGGGGACCTCTTTTTGTATATCGTACATGGGTCTAACTGCGTTCATGCAAGTAGATTCAAGCCTTAAATATAAATGTAATGAATTCGACTGAGAAAAAACTCAGATTCAATATAAACACGACGCAAAGTTGTTCATAGAATCATGTGTGAAATGAATGTGCGAACGGTGTGTAAGTAGAGATGAATACACTCATTTCAACCATATACATTTATAAACTAAATTAACTTCAAAACATAATTACCTTTTCCAGAAGAGAAACAGCTCGAGCAAAATATCGCTATTAAAAGAAAGGACAAAAATCCTTTAACAACCATTTTATATTTTGAAACAGTTTTAATTATTTACTTAATATTTTGTGAGTACAAATTTGGGGACTGTTTCTGGATTCACTGTCCACAGATATTATACTCACTTTTGAAATGATGAAAAACGTTATAAGTAAACACAACTATTTTGATTTAGACGAAGCTTTGGTTGGTGTCTCAACCTCTCACTTGAATGTTTCGTTGCTTTTGCAGTACTTAGATTAAATTGAAATTTGATTCGGAAGTCCATCTTTATTTAAAGCAAATAATTCGCAAAACATGATACGGTTACATACGTCATTTCCCGCTCTCTCTCTCTCTCTCTCTCTATCTATCTATGTATGTATGTATGTATGTATGTATGTATCTATCTATCTATCTATCTATCTATATATATTGGTGTTTTTAATTAGTGTTTTTATTTATTTTAAGTAATGTTTATGGTATGTATGATCATTAAATTTCTTTTTACCACTTTGTGTGTTTGTTTCCCTTTAAAGATACTGTTTGTTTTAAGTACGTGTTTGTTACGAGAAAGTTGCACATGCAAAAGTTACATGAAGGTTACTGATAAAAAAATCACAGCAACGTTACGTTAAGTAAAGTTACATATAAGTTACGCCACAGTTAATGACAAAAAAATTATGGATAGGTTATGCGGGAGTTACGCGTAACAGTAATTAGACTGTACACTATACCACCCAACAGCGACCCAACTGTTGAGTTTAGCAACACTACGTGGAAGCTCTATTGGAGCGCCAGCGTCACTTCCACAGTACGGTAGGGTGGGATAAGACGCCCAATAGAGGTAAAGCACCCATGCTAAAAATTTGCAATATGGCAACTCGTAACCGGAAATGTTGACGAGAGGCTGATGCGTCATATACTTACAAATGCAAACCTCGACTATGTTTGAGCAAATGTGAGTATTTTTCGGACGTTTTATTGTTTTACGTCACAACATTATAAATGTTGATATTTGTACAACTGTTGTAAATCTGAATAAATTTAAGATCAAGTTTTGCAGCCACACTATATCAATTGTAATGCTAATTATCTCTAACATTATAGTAGTTAGTGAGCGATAAGCCACGGAGTCATGGGATTTTTGCTTCTAATATCGCAAATACCTGTCAGGGGTAATACGCCGACCTGAGGAGTAGGGTAAAATGCCTAGACGGGCATGACTTGGTTGTCATAGGGTCATGACTTTTTCAACAGCTCCTGAAAAACATCAGGAACATCACAGGTGTCCAAGTTGAAAACTTCAAAAGAGGACTAGATGTCTGGCTCAAGACGTACAGGATGAGCCGGGTACGCCTGACTATGTGCGATGGAGATCGCAAGTGATCAACTCGCTCCTCCATCAGGTCAGTCTTAAGAGTGGGGCCGCCAACTTCACATTCAAAACGTACGGACCTTCTACCAGATTACCTGGTATGTGTATATATATATATATGTGTGTGTGTGTGTGTGTGTGTGTGTGTGTGTGTGTGTTACAGCATTACTGCTTAAAAAATGTAAGATATGACATTATTAACTCTGTCACCTTGTGACCTTTTGTCTGCGAAACGTACGTATAGTTAGGGTAAGTTCATATACAAAACTGCTGGTCTTTGACATATGGACCTGAAAGTAGTACGATGATTGGAGTATGACAAGGGAAATATGTGACAGAAGTCACGGTAGACTACTTTAATTTGTTCTTGCATAATTGCTTGAACAATGTGATGTGTGACTTTAGTGACCATGTGACCATGACCTTTGACTTTTTGTCTTCAAATTTACAGGATGGTTAGCATATGAAATGGTAAACTGATACACTTCATTTGGTTATCCAAATTTGAACCACTTGTGAGTTACTGAGTGGAGAACTAACATGACATCAGTGACCTCGTGTCCTTGACCTTTGACCTATGAACCTAAAATTTGTAGAATGACCAAAGTATGACAACAGAAACCACTGGCATAAGTTTCATGATCTTAACTTTCTTCTTAATGGGGCAAATGTTGGGGGGATAATGCGTTTAGTGACGTTATGACTTTGTCCTTTGACTTTTTTACATGCCTTTAAGATGAGTTCCAGATTCTGACGAAGCTAACCCTTGCGCGAAATTTGGTGATTCTAAATTGAACCGCTGTTCACTTATCTTGGCGGAAATACATACCCACCCACATACCTACATACAAACGACACTGAATGCCCTATCTCCGCAGCCCTTCGGATTTAGTTTGAAACTTTTTCATTAATATCGTAACGAAGAGCAAAGGCTACTTCGTTAACCTCGTTTAAGTTCCGTGTGTTGGTCTCTCTTCACACGAAGGTCAAACTGGTGGCCCCGCCTCTAGGTCTGGCTTGGTGGAGGAGAGAGTTGCTCTCTTACGCTCTCACCGCACATAGCCAGGTACACTCGGCTCAGCTGGTACCGTTCTGAGCCAGGCATCTAGCCTTCTCTTGGAGACTTCAACTTCGACCCCTGTAACGTTTCTGAGGTCCTTTGGAAGCTGGTTAAAAAGTCTTGGCCCACTGACAACCAAGTTACTTTCCTTCAGATTACTTCACAGTTTTTCTTTTCACTTTAGTAGATAATTAATTGTAAACATAAAATGAACGCTCTGTCCAGATCACCTCAAGATTAACTCTTTGAAATGAACTGCGATTCCATTTTCACCTTTAAGGATTTTAATAATTCAAACAAAGGTAAAAATTAAAGAAATTAATTGCTTCTAACTTCTAAAATAATTTCCACTTTCATTCTCTTCCGATCACGAGTCAAGGAAACGAATTGAAATCGAGGCAATTTCCAAATGAGGCGTTAATTCCTGGCTGATATTAGTTGATGGCTTCTGAGTCAATTAAAACTGCCATATTTCTCTATAAGGGCAAATGGCGACACCTGCTCGGAATTTTAGTAATTATAAGACAAACTATTTGATTAGTTTTTATGATACAACAGGAATAAATGCAGTAATTGATCAGTTAAAGTTAATTTTCTAGATTTAAGCAGAGGGCAAGAATTGGTATTAGTTGCCTAAGGAGCGATGACGTAGACGCAGGGGTGAGCAACCCTGTCGCCAATCGCCACAAGTGGCGAATTGGCCTTGTGAGTGTGGCGAATTTGAGTTTGCCTCGTTTTGGCCCTAACAATAAAATGTAACAAACCCTTTTTTCGACAGTGTACTGGTTGCAATTTAACATTTTCTATTCCATTTTCAGACTGACTCATCGACGCAATGCTACCAGCTGATACTCTCCGCCACTATTTGATTCAGTCAGGGCCGGACCGTGAACTGTAGGTGTGGTTGCTTCTGTTTCGAGTGTGTTATTTTTACATTTTCCTCTGCCCAAGTCGTTAACAAAGTATTTTCTGTATTCTTATAATTAATTTCAACATTTTCATCGTAATGATGGATAAGTGGATTATTTGAAAACGAGGTGAACCAGCGGATGATAATGCCGAGCTAAGTAATGTAGACAAACTCATCGATTTGGAAGTTAGTGTTCAAAGGGGAAAGACGGGCGAATGAAAAAATGTGACACGAGAATTTCAAAAAAGCTGTGAGCTGGAATTTATAGTGATGCGAGTAAATGAAAAGCCGGTGTGCCTTCCATGCAAAAAAGTTTTCAGTGAAAATAAGGCGGACAGTTTGAAGAAACCACATTGAGTTCAAATATTGAACCAACATTTTTGAGACTTCTCAAACAAAATCATTGTGAAATTTCGCATTAAATTTTCTCATTTTTTTCCTCCTTTGTGTATAAAGCAGTTGTGAGTAGTCAAAATGTACATGTTTTGAATAAACCTGTTTAAGCAGTTTTTCATTTTATATTTCGATTTATAAACCTATTTTCTCAACTTATGCACGGTGTGGCGAATTTTACTTTCATTCGCCACACTTGCGGCTAAATTGAAGAAATGGTTGCCCACCCCTGAACTGTCGTAGAGAGAATAAATTTGGTAGAAAATTATTGCTATATTGCAAAAATTGGTTTCAATTTTGATTGAGTATTTTTGTATTAATAATGCTTACGGGCGTTGTCTACTGATTTACTTACTAATCAATAACTTACTATTTATTAATTTTTACCATTCTGCGTAACTCCTTAATTGAATGCCCTTAAATGCACAACTGATGATACAATGTAATAACATGTACTATTTGAACTCACTGATGGTTTTGACTTCGGTGAAAATGAATCGGATTTTAGAGGTTAATATTAATTTCAGAGGTTAATAAGACTTGCCTTATTTCATGGAATTAAAAGTTGTAAGTGACTCGTTCAACTTCCTTCTGCGGATCCTTAGGATACAGAATGATGAAAAACTTGTTCTTTTCTTTCGCTTAACTTTACTTATTCACCAACTATGGTTTTCTTTAAACTTTAAAGATAATTTGAAAACCTTTCGTTTAAAGTCGATTGAAAAGTACTGTTTTGGTTCATCATAAATTTTGGACGTTGTAATTTTTCACACATAAAAATGTAATTTTCATTTGCAAACCAAGCAAATGTTTATGGTTTATTGGTAGAAATATTTAAATTCGAAATGTTTTTGAATTCTACGGAACAGACGATATTATTATTTTTATTATTATTTACTATTATTATTATATATTATATATTTACCTTATCTTACCTGAGTTAGATGTACATAAGCAATATCTAAAATTAATATTATGGTAGATATAAAAATTAAATTGATGAAGATGCCGGTATAATTCTTAATTATATCACTGTTCAACACTGATTTTGTCTCAGGAAAAGTTTTATATCATTCATTATTATAGAGTTTTTAACGCTGATTACAAAAATGGTCTTATTATTTTCCTATCACGTATAGTTTTTGAGAAATTTCCATTTTTTTTGTTTTGGAAAAAATATTCAATTTTTGTAGTAGAAGCTGTTCATTTATTTTATTATCTCGAAACTCTGACTACATGTGATGTTTGTCTTATTACATCGTGTGTATTGCTACTCTTATAGTATGTATGATGTTAATATTTTTTAATATTTTGTATAATATTCAATTAATTATATACAATATTATACATATTATACATATTATATACAATATACAATAATTGTATAATATTTTTTAAGATTTCATAGAAACTATGCGTCATACGCCAAAATGAATAATAACATTTACGGAATCAGCAGCGTCGACTTCATATAGACCAGCTTTGTTTGTTGCTCAAACAGAATAAAAGTAAAAATTTGTTGTTCAATGTTCTAACTAAAATAGAACTGTAGCAATAAACCATGACAAAACCACACTTATAATGGCCATTCAACATTCAATGAAGTAAAATATAATTTTCTTATTTTTGTTAAAATTTTTAAAGGTTTTGAAAATTGTAGAAAATGATTAAAATTCGAAAATTTTGAAGCGTCCTTTTTCCTAATTCGACTTCAAAGTCAAAAACGAAAAAAAATAAAAATAAAACGAGATCTAGGCCTTCGGTAGCTATCCATTTTGAGCTTCAATTGAAGTCATCCATCATTCATCGCCTGAAACCTGCGACGTGCGTGGGTCAAAACAAAGACAAAACGAATTGCTAAAATTGGACATTCGCGTCAAAAATTCACTTTCTGCAAAAGCAAAAATTTTATTCCGATGAATGAAATTTTTACTATTGAGCATTTTAATGATTCCACGAAAAGGTTTATCTTCAACGACGAATATTTATTTATTTATTTTTTAAGTTTCTCTTGAATTGTTAATATGTTTTAAAGCTTCAACATTCGGTGTGTGTGTGTATATATATATATATATATATATATATATATATATATATATATATATATAATATATATATATATATATATATATATATATACATTGTCTCAATGTATAGGGACGCGGTCCGGCACTTGATGAAGTCCTGGTTTGCAATTTTGTCTTCATATACATCATACAGAGAAACCTACATTTCTGTTATTATGACAGTGTCGTTAGATGTGTTCATTTGTTGTACGGGTGACCATCCGGAGTTATACCAATTGGTTGATGGGACATAATATCGACACTCTTAGAAAACGAACTTAACCTACCTAACTTAACTAAGCCTAACCTGACCTAACCTATGCTAATGTAACCTAATGTAACCGAACTTAATCTAACCCACAATAACTTGTCGATTTTATGAGGTGTCGTTGATCAGATGTCTTAAGACCGGACCGTCCTTACTCTGCTTTCAGATTATGTAGTGATCAGTGTCTAGTATTACACGTAAGGCTGTAGGTCATCCTCATCACATGACCTTTGCTTATTCGAAAAAGGTTAAAAACAACAACAAACAGTATATATATATATATATTATATATATATATATATATATATATATATATATATATATAACTTGACTGAAGGGTTTGTTTTTGGGGAATCGTAGCTTAGCAAGGAATAAGAGGACGAAGAGATGGTAATGTTTATTTACAAACGTTTCGGAAATTTTCATTTTCCATCATCAGTGCTAAAATTATAAAATCAGATATACAGTATAAAAAAAAATGACTAAATATAATGAAACGGAAACTTATACAATATATTTCAATAAATGTGTGATATTAATGGTGTGTTTATAGTGTATATTTAAGTAATTAAAATTAAAAGTAAAATAATATAAAATATAGAACAGTGATCAATCGTCAAAATATAAAGTTAAATGCGAGCAAAATTGAGAGAAGTCTTACCAGGTTGTTATTATCGGGGTAAGGGGACTAATTGAGCAGAGGGTTGGGAATGATTGGTTGTTGGAAGGGGTCCATATTAGAAGAGTTGAAGCCAGACGGAGTGATGGTGGATTTCTTCTCAGTGGTAGGATACGACAGTTTCTTTGGCTATGTTTAAGTTAAAGGCAAAACTCTAGTCGTTGAGGGTTGGTTTAATATTGAGGATGTATAGGGATTCCAGAATGCGGAGGTCGGTTAGATGGTTGGTTATGTTAATAATTTTGAAAATGGAGGGAAGTAGTGGGTGGTTGTGAAGGTGGCAGTGATCCCTTATTGCTGATTTAGAAGGTTTATTTAAGGGCTGCGATGTTCTGGTAGAAATACCCCATGCTCGTCCACTCTTGTTTGATATTGGCGAATGGTGCTGCCAATATAGTTCGCTTTGCAGCGAACACAGTTGTAAACGTAGATGGTGGACGAAGCAAGGGGCTGAGGTGTTTTTGATTTGTGGTTGAGGTATGATATGATGCTATTATTGTTGGTGAAAACGAATTGAAAGTTAACTTTGGGGTAGAGAGGGGTTAGGAAGAGCCGGAGTTCTGAAAGTATTTTGTGGCTGATATGGTCGTAATAGGGAAAGGAAAAGTATTGTATGTTTTCTTAACGGTGGGAACTTTAATGGGGGGGGGGTGATAAATATTATTAAGAAAATTTGTGGTTAAAAATTGTAAAAGATGTTTTGGGAAGGAGTTGTTAATGCCGAAATTATGAATGAATTCTATTTCGTTGTGGAGGGATAAGTACGAAGAGCAAAGTTGATAGGCGTGGTAAATTAAAATTTTGATGCTGTTCATTTTATATGGCGAAGGGGTGTAGCTTAGTTAATTAGTACCTAGGCCTGTGTATGTGGGTTTTCGATATATGGAGGTGCTGAATTTGTTGTTTTGTTATTGTTATATCTAGGAAGGGTAGGGTGTTATTGGACTAGGTCTTCTTTGGTGAACTTGATGTTTTTGTGTTGGGAATTAAGATAGTTAAGCAAAAAGGGGGCGTGGTTGGCATTGTGGAAAAGGAGAAAGGTGTCGTCAACGTATCTTTTATATAGGTGTGGTTTATAGTGGGTGGGGCAATGGAGTAGCCAGTTATTTTCATGGTGACTGAGAAAAATGTTGGTTAAAGTGGCACTTAAGGGGGATCCCATAGTTAGTGAGTCGGTTTGTTGATAAAGTTGTTGATTAAAAAATAAATAAGTGTCTGAAGCGGCAAGTGTTTGCAGTTTGGTGAATTCTTGTTTCGTTAAATTAATGACTGTGTTCAGATTGTTGGCAAATAGGTTGTTGATACAGATGTCGATGGCTTCTTTAATTGGAACGTTGGTGTAAAGGGATACAATGTCAAAACTATGCATATGGAGGTTGTTTGAATTATTTATGGTCAGTATTTCTTTGGCGAATTCATAGGAATTAGTGACGGAATATTCGTTTTGGGTTAGGGGGTTAAGGTGGGAATTAGGAATTTTGTTAATTTGTAATTGTTTGTGGTGTAGGCCGAAAGGATGGGTCTAATGGGTAAGTTGGGTTTGTGTATTTTGGGGAGGCCGCAAGGAGTACCTGGGGATGAGCTGAAGACCGTAATTGGTTGTAAATGTCTTCCGAAATTTTATTCTGATCGTATAGTTTTCTGAGGAAACGGTTG